>JAWNOM010000453.1:225000-503863 GCA_035045965.1 Drosophila aldrichi
GGCCGCACGCTTTTATCGGGGTAGTTTGGTACATATGGTCGCAAATGCACCGCCCTTTCATATTCATGCTGTTTGATTGGTTCTAGCATTGCCTTCTGCACAGCACTGTTGGTTTCTGCAGCCAATCACAATTCTCCACAGTTCGTTTCTCCACTATTCCTCATGCAACCGCAAACACACACACGTGCAAAACACACATAGCTGAGCAGTTTCAGCTATACACAAATAACACACAGCTAAACACACGCTTTCCTCCACCCTCGGGGTCGCTGCTGACATATTGCCTTTTGCCCGTGCGTGCCCTATGTATCTGTCCCACTTACTCAACAGCGCGATATAGTGGGGAACAGGTTTCAAAGCGTCGAAACACCTTAGGGTAATATATTGTGAGCATTTTTATCAATTACACAGCCACAGTCTAAAATAAGCAAGCTGTGCCAGCTGTGCCCGAAAGTATCGGACTAAGGGATACTCATCCATATATATGTATATATATATATATATACATATATATATATATATATATATATATATATATATATATATATATATATATATATATATATATATATATATATATATATATTATCCTAATTTAAAGTAAATGGACTTATGAAATCAAACGATAGTCCACTTGGCAGTACCGTAAGTTAAAGTGAAAACATAAAGAGGCTTATTTTTGTGAAATTCTTAATCCTATCGTCTGTTTGTCAAACATTTCGATTTCTCAATTCCGGATGAGCAGAACAAAATACAAATTTGAATGGTGTTCTCTCTGCCAAAGGACAGACAATGAGATTAGGAGATTCCGATTTCCGATTTTCTAGCTCATCCGTTTGGCTTTGAGCTGCCATCGGGTCTACCCTGATCTGCGCACAATTCTTATAAACGCTAATGGTTTTGAGGAAAACCTCAAAACATATATATCTCTTATCATTGTTATTTTTTGTTTTCCTCACTTAAGAGTCTTAAGTGTTTTCTCTCGAAAATTTCTTTAGGAAATCGTAAGCAGCTCTTTAAATAAAATAATTGTATGAGTTGGCAAGCAATTTTGAAGTGCATACCTAATAGCTAAAATATTATTAAATATTCCGTAAACTTGCAATGCGCTCGTTTTGAACTCGATTTCCATAGCTCTTTACCTTGATAGGTTCTTAACTTCCAGACATTTATTGAATGCGCACTGTAATATATAAAATCTTATCTATTTGCGATTTGTTCCGTTATTTGATTAATTTTTTATTTTGGGCCTCCCATTGCAATATTGGAATACTTCAAAGTTTTCAAAACATTTTCCTACGCCGTCCTCCAGAGACTAGACAACCATATAAACCAACTCTCTATAAATCCAACAGTACCCACATCAGACGCTTATGGGGAAGGTGAAGATGTAGTCCATAAACGTATGTCAATCTCTATGTAATGCAAATTATCTATTGTCTTCAAGTCGCCAGAGAGATCTCCCATTTTGGTAATTTCATGTATGTTTTATACATTTTTATAGCCTGAACCCATTGAAAATGGGAAATCAGGGTATAATGGTTTTGTTAAAAGTATGTAACAGGGAGAAGGAGGCGTGGCAGACCCCATAAAGTATATATATTCTTGATCAGGGTGACGAACTGAGTCGATTTAGCCATGTCCGTCCGTCTGTCCGTATGTTTGAACGCGTCGATTTCCGAAGATACAATAGCTAGAGACTTCAACTTTTTTTTTTTAAATGTCCGTATATAGCACGCGCACATACATAACTTGTCCCGTTATTTTTTGTCGATATAAAATCTTATCGAAAACCAGTTATAAAATTATATCTCCTTCATCTTTAGAGCTAGAAACTCCCAACTTTAAATGTAGACTCATATGTACTTTATAGAATTTCGGTTTTTGTTATAATTCACACACACACCCCCCCCCTATATCCACCCCCTCACCCTCACCTTTGTAAAAGGCGTATTTCAAATACTAGAGACTTGAGCTTCGGCATATACACGCATAGTAATGATATAATCATAATCTAAAAGTTTCATGAAGAACGTACACCCACAAAAAAAGTTATTAAACAATTAAGTTTCCATGAGAAGCCCATACTGCAGCCCATGCGTGTTTATGCGTACGCGCCTATGTGTGTCTATGCATGTGTGTGTGTGTGTGTTTTTTGTAAGCAGGAAGCCGCGAAGAATTATTGAAATATCAGTTCTCCGAAGGGTTCAGGGGATTTCCTAGTTGAGCAGTCTCGACTAGAGCTTTCTTACTTGTTAATATTATTAAAGGAATATCTAATATAATTGCATTGAGATTGTCAGGTGTTAAGACCAAATACATACATATTTCTTTTTACAAAACAAGAGATAATGTCAACCTTAATTTAGTCGTTAAGTTTTTAATTTCTAGCTCTAAAACTACCGAAAATACAGTTTTTTTGCCACGCTCCCCAGTTTTCGTATATATACTCACTATATTTGATTGAATTTAGTTAACACTATTAATGTTCAAAATATAGCAGCACTCTTGGCAAACGCTATATGTATACATACAATACATATTTTTATTATTTATTATATTTTTAATCACTCCTCAGATGATATAAGAGCCAGGACTTAAAATTGTGCATGTGTACTCGTGTGTACCATACGCAGTACAAGTTTATCATAATTTTCGATAGCTCATTTGATTTTGTATCTAGAACAATCGATAAATTGATTTCGTTTTTTATGCATCTTTTAAATACTACTTGACTCGGAAAGTTGAGATCTACTGTGTTTATTTCTACATTTGACGAAAAATTAAATACAGATTCAGAATGATGAGAATATCTGTTTATGCAGGGTTCAGGGTATCTCCTAGTCGAGCAGTCTCGGCTAGAGCACTCTTACTTGTTTTTAGATTATTCGTAGATCGCATGATAAAGCAAGAGAGAACTCGGAGATAAAGTGGAAGTCATATGTTTCAATTTCAAAGTGAACAATCCTTATTAGATATTAGTGAACTACATCTTGGACATTCAATGTTAACTTAGTAGATGAAGTATCTTCATAAAACTTTCAGACAAAAAAAAAAAAAAAAAAAAAAAATTTGCCATAAATTGAGTGCTTGAAACACTTTTCAGTTATGAAATACATAAATTGCCTGGATTCTGTTAATAAAGTACTGTGGAACCAATTGCCAAGCACACCTGCATCAAATATCCTGACCCGAATCTTAAAGATTTTGGCTGATTACATTTTACCTTTTCACACATTTCAATAATAGTAGAATTCAATTGTGAAACGAAAAACATTGATCGCAGAGTGCTGATAGTAAATAAAATTTGAGAAGTCATCTCCACATTCATAGTAAGCTAGTATGTTTTTGCTTGTATGTTTGTGTGTGTGCGCGTTTGTATTCTTTAGCCCACAATTGAAGCGATTGAGCATAGCAATCAATGAGCCACAATCAATAATGCTGGCAACACCTTTGTAATGATCATCCCCTATCCGACATTGCGCTCGCATTGACAAAGTTGTTCTTGTATGTACTTTTATGACAGTATGAGTGCAACATGTGCGTTTGCATGTGCATATCTGTGTGCGTTTTTATACCCTGAACCCATTGAAAATGGAAAATCAGGCTATAATGGTTTTGTGAAAAGTATGTAACAGGCATTGCAGACATAAAGTATATATGTTCTTGATCAGGGCGTTGAGGTGAGTCGTATAAGGGCGTCGATCTCAGAAGTTATAAATGCTAGGAGCTGAAATTTTTCATGCATATTTGTGTATACTATACGCAGTACGAGTTTATCATATTTTTCGATAACTCACCCGATATCGTTTTTACCGAGGATAATCGATAAATTGATTTCGTTTTTTCAGCCCAATCAGATTTACTGTGTTAAAAAATTTAATGAATACATCGATTTTGTAATTTACAGATACCACGCCCCCTTCGCCACCAATTTGCAAAAACGTATTTTAAATACTAGAGACTTGTGCTTTGGAAATTACACACACTTAAATATACATTTTTAGGTAAATGCTGAGCTTAAAAAGCCGTTGGTTATTCGCAATTCAAGATTAAATAACAGTTTGTTTCAAAACAATTTCTATTTATACCCTGAAACCATTGAAAATGGGAAATGGTATAATGGTTTTGTTAAAAGAATGTAACAGGGAGAAGGAGGCGTGGCAGACCCCACAAAGTATATATATTCTTAACCAGGGGGACGAACTGAGTCGATTTAGCCATGTCCGTCTGTCCGTCCGTCCGTATGTTTGAACGCGTCGATTTTCGAAGATATAATAGCTAGAGACTTCAACTTTTTTTAAAATGACCGTATATACAGCGCGCATATTGAGTTTATCACAAAAATTCAATAACTCATCCCGTAATTTTTTATCGATAAAAAACCTTATCGAAAATCAGTTATAAAATTATATCTCCTACATCTTTAGAGCTAGAGTCGCCAAACTTTGATTTTTGTTATAATTCACCCCCACCCCTATATCCACCCCCCCCCCCCCCACCTATCAATTTGTAAAAGGCGTATTTCAAACTGAAATTTGGTATGTAGATTTCAAACTGAAATTTGGTATGTAGATCCGCGACGACCATCCAAGATCAAATGCTATGGCGGATATATCTACGCCCATTGGGGGCGTGGAAAATCGAATAAAACTGTATCTCCTAGAGTTTTAAAGCTAGAACGTTAACATTTTGCATGTGAGCTAATGTTATGATTCTATAAAGACTGATGAAACAAGTAAGAAAGCTCTAGTCGAGGCTGCTCGACTAGGAAATCCCCTGAACCCTTCGGAGAACTGATATTTCAATAAATCTTCGCGTATTTCTGCTTACACACAGACACACACGCGTAAACACACATACATAGCCACACATAGGCACGCACGCATTAACACGCATGGGCTGCAGTTTGCGCTTACTATGATAACTTACTTGTTTAATAACTTTTCTTGTGGATGTACGTTCTTCATGAAACTTATAGATTATGATTAAATCATTACTATGCGTGTATACATATGCCGAAACTCAAGTCTCTAGTATTTGAAATACGCCTTTTACAAAAGTGAGGGTGAGGGGGTGGATATAGAGGCGGGGGGTGAATTATAACAAAAACCGAAATTCTATAAAGTACTTATGAGTCTACATTTATAGTTAGCAGATATAATTTTATAACCGGTTTTCGATAAGGTTTTTTATCGATAAAAAATAACGGGACAAGTTATCCAAATTTTGTGATAAACTCGATATGCGCGTGCTATATACGGACATTTAAAAAAAAAAAAGTTGAAGTCTCTAGCTATTGTATCTTCGGAAATCGACGCGTTCAAACATACGGACATACGCACAGACGGACATGGCTAAATCGACTCAGTTCGTCGCCTTGATCAAGAATATATATACTTTGTGGGGTCTGCCACGCCTCCTTCTCCGTGTTACATACTTTTAACAAAACCATTATACCCTGATTTCCCATTTTCAATGGGTTCAGGGTATAAAAATGATATATCTACGCTCACTAGGGGCGTGGCAAATCGTATATGAAGATATTTTGATTTTTCAAATTTTTCTATATTTTAGGCACTATTGATCCTTCAGGTCTCTGAATGGTATATATACGCGGGTTGACTACCCAAGTCCAACGAGCTATGGTGGATATAAATATATATAATTGTTACGCCTTTTTAGGGGCGTGACATGTCGAAAAATTATTGTTATTATTATTATTTTTTTTTTTTTTTCTCAAATTCTTTATTTATAATCTTTTCTGTTTTGAACATTCAATAAATTGGATAGTACACATTCAGAGCGCTACTTAATTAGTTATGTGGTGGGGGTGTAGGGAGGGTTGAATTGATAAAGTAGCATGATCTATTCTAAAAGGCAGGTCAAGTAGACACAAATGTTGACTGTTGCGACGCAAATGTTGACTGTTGTCGAGGTGGTTAATGGCGAGTGGATTGGCGTGGTCATCTAGCCTTGTTGTGTAGAAAAATTATAAAATAAATTTTACACAATTTTGGAGCGTAAGCATCGAATTTTGCTGCTAGGTTATCGATAGCTTTTTCTAAGAACTGTCCATAAATGAGGTGTCTACGCACAGTAGGGGCGTTTCAAATCGAGAAAAGCTGAATTTTTACAGTATTATAGGAAAACTTAGCTACTGAATTCCTTGTGGGATGTGAATGGGTATTCCGCAGTCGGTAACGCCCGACTGCAACGTTCTTACTTGTTCTGCATATGTATATGCTTATTACTCGCGGAAAGTGCGATTGATGGTGACGCTCCAAATCTTTATATAGGGCGATTCTACTTTCTCGCGACTGCGGACTAGGGAGATCTCCGTTTCGTCCTCGAATGATTGGTCAAAATATATAGATATGTAAGCTCTATAGTGTATGTCTTGTCAAAGAGAGAGTGAGCAGAGAACAACGAAAGAGAGGAATAGAGAATACATTAGTGAGCAAGACATGAGGAGTTAGAGAGAGTGAGAAAAAGAGAGTGAGAAAAAGAGAGTGAGAGAAATGTGACACAAAGCAGAGAACTAAAACATTGAATTGGGGTATTTATTAATGTCTAGCTTAGAAGGCTTCTGTGGCTTCAATTCCCAATGGTCTTTGTTATTTTTGATAAACGGATTACGTTCTGCCAGTTGCCAGTCAACCCAAGTATATCAGTACATCATGCAAGGTGCATAATAAATATACGAATAATATATATACATATGTATATACAAAATCTACTAGTTTCATTCAACTAATATTGAGTAGGCGGAAAAAGGGGTTTTCTGCTTGCAACAATAACATCATATTTGTCGATTAATTTTTATTCTCTCCTTTCTTTCGATTCTCTGCTCACTCGTCTCTTCTTCCCCGTTTTCGAGGCACACAGCTCGTGTTCTATTTATTTAATTACAGTTCCCATTCTTAATGTCGCGTTGATCCGCCTTATTGTTGGGGTTATCCTTGCATGGCTGCTGTTGCTCTTGAAATAACAAATTTTTGTGGTTGCTTCCTGTTTTGTGCGTGCGCCCTGGGATTAGCTATCCCACTCCCACTCGCAGTCTCACTCCCAGTCGCAGTCCCAGTCCCACTGCTCGTCTTGCTTGTTATGCTTAAATACCGTTTAACAATTTCCCGTCGGCAAGTTTTGCGCATTTTTTCATGTTGTTGGGTCAAAGAAAATGAACAAGGAAACTTACAGCCAACAACTACCCTTGCTCGCAGACCTGCTTTCTATGTATACAATTGTTGTTCTTCTATGTATATGTACATACACACTGACGTATATGTATATGTTTGCGTTTAGCTTAAGCTCGTTATGAAAGGTAATTCCCTAGAGTTGGTGATTTTCAAACAATTTGCGCGCATTACTGCTACTTAGTACATGAGCAGTATTCGAATCTCTACATGTGTATGTATATGCACATATACGTATTTATTTTGTACGTCTGTATTTTTATAAATATGGACAAATCTGAATTACACAACTGCATAATTAAGATGTCGAAAGAAACTGCTTTTCGAGCTATACTTTACGAAAATCACTTTGGAACAAGTATGGGCTTTAAAGTCGGTGATGACCATAAAATGCTTGTTCTTCCTCAAGTCAAAACTGACAACGTTGTTGTCCCTAACATATGTGGTTATATACCTGAAAACTTTCGGGATTGTTTATACCCTGAACCCATTGAAAATAGGAAATCAGGGTATATAATGTTATTGTTAAAAGTATGTAACAGGGAGAAGGAGGCGTGGCAGACCCCACAAAGTATATATATTCTTGATCAAGGCGACGAACTGAGTCGATTTAGCCCTGTCCGTCTGTCTGTCCGTCCGTCCGTCCGTCCGTATGTATGAACGCGTCGATTTCAGAAGGTATAAGAGCTAGAGACTTCAACCTTTTTTTTTAAATTGTCCGTATATACAGCGCGCATATCGAGTTTATCACAAGAAATCGATAACTCGTCCCGTTATTTTTTATCGATAAAAAACCTTATCGAAAGCCAGTTTTAAAATTATATCTCCTACATCTTTAAAGCTAGAGTTTCCAAATTTTTAATGTGGATTTATATGTATTTTATTGAATTTCGATTTTGTTAAATTTTACCCCCCACCCCTATATCCACCCCGTTACCTATCAATTTGTAAAAGACGTATATCAAATACTAAAGACATGAGCTTCGGCAAGTACACGCATAATAATGATAAAATCACAATCTAAAAGTTTCATGAAGAACGTATATCCACAAGAAAAGATAATAAAGAATTAAGTTCTGATAGTAAGCGCATACTGCAGCCCATGCCAATGCCATGTTTATGCGCGCGTGCCTATGTGTGTCTATGTATGTGTGTGCGTGTGTGTGTATTTGTATATGCAGAAAGATGCTAAAAATTATTAAAATAGCTGTTGCTCGAAGGGTTTAGGGGATCTCGTAGTCGAGCATTCTCGACTAGAGCTTTCTTACTTGTTTATATGTACAATATTTCTTATCGACAATGATCGATAAGTGAATTTAGTTTTTTTATGCGTATTTTTAATACTATACGACCTAGAGACTTCAAGCTTAGTGTTTATATATATTTGTTGAATATAGAGATTATGTTATTTACAGATTTTGTAAAAACTTATTTAAAGTACTAGAGTCTTATGCTTTACACACATACATATATACACTTTTGAACATGGTCGCACTACAACAGAAATTATTCAACAAATAAATTTTCATAATATAATACCCACACTACAAGCGAAGCGCAGACGCTGCTCTTACTTGTTCCATACAAAACTGCCGAACATTTGAAAAGCTTATTTTGCCTGGTTTCTGGCATTATATTTCCTACGTATTAAGATATGTCGGAGGGTGGGTATTGCGAATGAATTATATTTAATCTAAAACACGTTATGTTTCAAATGGTGGGGCAAAAGTAATCGTTCTATAGGAAAACGCTATAACATTTTCAAAGGAGTAGCATATGAAGACGATAAATCGACAAGTTTACTATTCAAGAACGTATAATAATATATTATAGGTCACCTAATCGCTCGTTTCAGATTATTATTAGCTCATAAGGAAAATGTTCGACAGAAATACCCGCATACCTCACCTCTGGCAAGATTGATATGAAAGGCCATAAAACGGGATAGTATCGCTAAAATGGGCTGAGTCTGGTGGCAGTTCCTTGGAGGATATTATTTTCTGAGCTTCATACAATAAATTCTTATCAAATAAAATAGCGAATTTCACAAGCGAAAACAAAATAATAGTACTAACAAGTAAGAAGACTCTAGTCGAGACTGCTCGACTAGGAGATACCCTGAACCCTCCAAGCTGATATTCTAATCATTCTGCACTTCTTTTATGCACACGCACATAAGCCCGCGCTCTGCTAACTGCGCAGTAAGCAGTGACTGCGCTTGGGTTGCGCTGCAGTGTGGGAAATATTATGAGATTTTATTTGTTCAAGAATTTCTTTTGTAGACATACGATCTTAATAAAACTTTTAGAACGTAATCATAAAGTGTAAATGTGTGTACATTCCAAAGCACAAGTCTCTAGTACTTGATACACGTTTTTTACGAATTGGGGGCGAAATGGGCGTGGTATCCAAAATCTGTAAATGGCAAAATGTGTGTATCTATCTAATGCATATACACAGTAAATCTGAAGTCTCTATGTCTAAAAGTGTTCAAATTAGGCTGAAAAAACAATACAAATTTATCGATTATCCTCGATAAAAAAGATATCGAATAAGTTATCGAAAAAATATGATAAACTCGTACTGCGTATGGTATTCAGGAGTCTACATGCAAAATTTCAGCTCTCTAGCTCTTATAACTTTTGAGATCGACGCACTCATACGGACGGACAGACGGACAGACGGACAGACGGACAGACGGACGGACGGACGGACGGACGGACGGACAGACGCACAGGGCTATATCAACTCAGCTCGTCACCCTGATCAAGAATATATATACTTTATGGGGTCTGCCACGCCTCCTTCTGCCCGTTACATACTTTACACAAAACCATTATACCCTGATTTCCCATTTTCAATGGGTTCAGGGTATAAAAATTACAACAAATTCTTGTCACTTTTTAAGGAGAATTTGTAATGCCCATGTTGCTTTTCCTTATCTTTCGTTCTATTTATCTGCTACCCAAAAGGAAAACATTAAAGAATATGTCACTGTGTGAATATAAAGCCATTAATTGAATCAGAGCGTTATTTAGGGGCGAACGAAACAATAAAGCAGAAAAAGCCAAGTGTTGCGTTTGCGTTAGACCTCGACAAATTACTCACAAATCAAAAAATGAGGCAAATGGAGGACAGTCTGCAGTACTGGTAACTACCACCAGCTACCGTGCAGCCCGCTTGGGCGAGAATAACCAGCTCAATCAGATAATTTGCAGGTATCTGGTTACATGGCATGTAGCTACGGGGCTGCACCAACATCTGTCGATTCGAAGTACATCTAACTGAATTATGTAATTCAATTGCCAACAACAATAAAAATCGTTTTCGTCGTGACAACGATACGAAGTATGTCTTATTTACAAAGGGACCTAAACTTATATAATATAATACGTTTTTTGCACTTTACAGGTGTAACACAGTCTCAAAGTGTATTCATAAAAATAAATATGTATCTATTTCAGTGTAGTGTATAGGTACACACTAATTAGAACAACTAGAAAGATGCAGCCTGGCGCAACCGATTACGTAATACTTTGTTCCCTGATTTCATTGAGAATGCAGAAATGTAGATGGAGCACTCATATGCATTTTACATTCGAGCTATGTATATATCTATTATATGTTTATACACTCCTGGTCTTGATTTAGACGTACTGGTACTTTCGTTAATATTTCGTTTCTAACTTTTTTTTGGAAAGCAATTTACAACAAGTAAGAAAGCTCTAGTCGAGACTGCCCGACTAGGAAATCCCCTGAACCCTTCGGAGAACTGATATTTCAATAATTCTCCGCGTCTTTTTGCTTACAAAAGAAACACACACACACATACATAGGCACATATAGGCACGCACGCATAAACACGCATGGGCTGCAGTGCGGGCTTCTCATGGAAAATTAATTGTTTAATAACAATTAACTAACGTACGTTCTTCATGAAACTTTTAGATTGTGATTATATCATTACTATGCGTGTATATGCCGAAACTCAAGTCTCTAGTATTTGAAATACGCCTTTTACAAATGTGAGGGTGAGGGGGTGGATATAGAGGCGGGGGGTGAATTATAACAAAAACCGAAATTCTATAAAAAACATATGAGTCTACATTTAAAATTGAGAGAATATAGCTCTAAAGATGTAGGAGATATAATCGGACATGGCTATATCGACTCAGTTCGTCGCCCTGATCAAGAATATATATACTTTGTGGGGTCTGCCACGCCTCCTTCTCCCTGTTACACACTTTTAACAAAACCATTATACCCTGATTTCCCATTTTCAATGTGTTCAGGGTATAAAAAGGGAAAAGAGCAATGGACCCAAATGGCTACCCTGAGGTATACCATACGAAACAAAGATAAGTTTAGAAATAGCTCTCAGTAAGACTCTTTAGGTTCTACCCTTTAACTAGGGTGAAATCCATTACTTACCGCTTAGCCCTATATCCACCCCCTCCCCATTAGGTTTGTAGCAGTCGTATTTAAAATACTAGAGACTTGTGCTTTAGCAAATACATGCATTTTAATGTTATAATTACGATTTGAAACTTTCATGAAGATATGTAGTTCATCCACAGAGAAGCAGAAAAGTTATTAACAAATTCAGTTACCATAGTAAGCCCGCCTGTGTGTGTGGGTGAGTTTGTGTTTCTTGTGTAAGCAGAAAGATGCGAAGAATTGTTGAAATATCAACTCTTCGAAGGGTTCAGGGGATTTCGTAGTCGAGCAGTCTCGACTCCGCGCTCTGCTAACTGCACAGTAAGCTGCGACTGCGCTTGGACTGAAGTGTGGGCAGTATTTTGAGAATTTATTTGTTGAATAATTTCTCCTGTCATGGGACTATCTTCATAAAACTTTCAAAGCGTGATCATAATGCTCAAATGTTAAACACATTAAATCCGAATTCTCTAGGTCTAATAGTATTTAGATTATGCTTAAAAAGCGAAATTCTCATATGGATTATTCTCTTTAACAAAATTTGTCGGCTGAGTTATCGAAAAATGATGATAAACTCTTGTTCTGCATATGGTATATACACGAGTATGCATGCAATTTGAAGTCTCTATCTCTTATATCTTCTGAGATAGACGCGTTAATACGGGCAAACGGACGCACAGGGCTACATATGTATGTATATCGATCAAAAATATATATTCTTTATGGGGTCTGCAACTTTGGACAAAACCATTATGCCCTGATTTCCCATTTTCGATGGGTATAAAAAACCATATTGCATGTTTGTAATAATAACTAAAGTAAAGGTCGTCGGAGCCTCTGCGTTAAGCGCCACTGTGTCGCTTCAAAAAATAGTAACTAAAATTAAATGACATTATTGTTAGGACGTCATATAGGTATGTATGTAGAAAAGAAAAGCTAGAGTAGCAGCTGAATATTCGAAATTAATGTAAAAACAAAGCAATCGTAATTGAGATTCCCAGCATAAGGTAGAGTACATACATACATACATATGTATTTATATGTACACATACAAGTGAGAACGTGCATAAGAAAGGCAGGAATGTTAGAGATTATGCTTGCAGGCTTGCATATGCATGTAAATATGTATGTATGTATGTATGTATATACTTATGTATATATGTATATATATGTACATATATAAGTATAAACATTTCGGGGCTATTTAAGAGGAAAATAAAGCTCATGCTTTTGCAATAAAATATATATATATATATATATATATGTATATATATATATATATATATATATATATATATATATATATATATATATATATATATATATATATATATATATATATATATATATATAATTTATAAAACGAAATATGTAAAATATACATGCATATGTACAAATAACACCGGAGATGATTTCAACTCTAGCTACTCTAACACGACTTGCATCGCTTTTACCATCTACGCCATTGCTTTGATCAGCTAAAAATTGATAGAATACTAGAAAGTGCGGGCCCCGATGCATCTTTCAATTACACACTCTGGAAACTTACAAGTCGGCTTAAAAGGGTTCCCATACCGAAAATGTCAATTAAAAATCCATCGGGTGGCTGGTGTAGTAGATCAACAGAAGGCCGATATCTTTGCAGACAGCTCAGAGGAAAGATTTAAGCCATTTAATCTTACTTCTGACAGCACAAGAAGAGACGTTGAGCTAAGTTTGATGACGCCCTTTCAGATGTCACTACCTGCAATTCCAGTCACACTCCAAGAGATTGTGCAGCAAATTAATAAACTGAAAATCAAACAAGAATGTTGCAGTCGGGCGTTACCGACTGCGGGATACTCATTCACATCCCATCAGCAATTTAGTAGCTAAGTTTAGTTCTAGTACTGCAGAAAATGCAGTTTTTCTCGATTTGCCATGCCCCTAGTGGGCGTAGACATATCATTTTTGGCCAGTTCTTGGAAGGAGCTAACGGTAACCTAACTGCAAAATTTTGCTGATGGGATGTGAATGAGTATCCCGCAGTCGGTAACGCCCGACTGCAACGTTCTTACTTGTTGAACTTGGGTGGTCAACGCGAACCTACATACCAAATTTCAGCTTTCTAGCTCTTCAACTAACATGATTTCTGGTATATCGGAAAATGCATTTTCCAATTTGTAACGCCCCTAGTGGGCGGTAGGGAAAATTTTAACACTTTATAAATGTGAGCTATACACGAGTATGTGTTCCAAATTACAAGTCTCTAGCTTCAATAGCGCCGAAATGGACTGCGTTCATACGGACAGACGGACGGACGGACGGACAGCAAGACGGACATTGCACAAAACCAATATACTCATTTCACTTTCGTGTTTGAGTATAAAAATCGCCTGGAGAGGACTTGCTGGACAACAGAACTTTAAGACTACTACCCAAAAAAGCGCTACTGTTCATCGTCCTAATCCTCAACAGTATGCTTAGACTGAGACACTTCCCAACCTGCTGGAAGATGGCGTTGATCACGATGGTACCCCAACCTGGAAAAGACCACACAGAAGTTGAAGGATTTCGCCCAATTAGCCTACTTTCGGCGCTAGGGAAGATGGCACAGAGGGTAATCATTGATCGTATTTTACAGCTCGAGCCTGTAAAGCAAAAAATACCGAATTGGCAGTTCGGATTTAGACAAGGGCACGGCACGCCAGAACAACTTCATCGTGTTGTCAACTTCTCCCTCGACGCTATGGAGCAAAAAATTTATGCGGCTGCTGTTTTTACGGACATCCGACAAGCTTTTGACAGGGTGTGGCACGATGGTCTCCGATTTAATCTGAAGAACATCTTACCACCGCAGCTATTCCAGCTTGTTACAAGGTTCCTCACGGATAGATACTTCAGAGTTGTTGTGAATGGAGGAAAGTCCTCGAAACGATCAGTTTGCGCAGGTGTCCCACAGGGTAGAGTGCTTGGAACTACGCTGTACAATCTGTAAACAGCTGATATGCCGACCACAAACGTAGTCACTGGACTAGATGAGGAACATGTCTTGATAGCAACCTACGCAGATGACACTGCAGTCTTGACCAGGAGTCCTAGCATAAACATAGCCACGGAATCCTTGCAACAGTACGTAAATAGCTTTGAAGGATGGGATAGAAAATCGAATATAGGCATCAACACCAGCAAGTGCGTTTACGACAAGAACCCTGTCTTGTAGTGGCATTACTATGCTGGGCTCCACAATCCCACAAAAGAGCTCACATAAGTATCTTGGAGTTTTATTAGACAGGAAACTAAATTTTAGGGCCCATACTACCATGGTACGGCAGGCAGTGATGGCGAAAGCCAGAAAGATGACGTGGCTTCTTGCTCCTAGAAACACTATATAGTAAACTTATATATATAGTACTATATAGTAAAACTTCGATATACAAGAGCATTCTAAGCCCTATCTGGAGATACGCCCTTGAAATATACGGCATTGCTTCTAAAGCAAACTTTAACAAAATTAGAGTTGCCCAAGCAAAGGTTCTGAGGAGAATAGGTGATGCACCATGGTATATGAGAACTCGAGACATCGAAAAAGATCTAAAGGTCCCAAAGGTGGGAGATGTCCTACAATCATGTTCGGCAAGATACTTTAAACGTCTTGACAGCCATACAAATCTATTCGCCAGACGGCTAACCGCCAAGCCGAGGAAAAGACGCCTCAAAAAGTGCCACCCAAAAGGATAATCCGTTAAAATATAATTAATACTTATTATTAATATAATAAATGTAACAAGTAAGAAAGCTCTAGTCGAGACTGCTCGACTAGGAAATCCCCTGAACCCTTCGGAGAACTGAAATTTCAATAATTCTTCGCGTATTTCTGCTTACACACAGACACACACGCGTAAACACACATACATGTATACACATAGCCACGCACTTTAATAACTTTTCTTGTGGATGTACGTTTTTCATGAAACTTTTAGATTATGATTAAATCAATTATATGCGTGTATTTGCTGAAGCTCAAGTCTCTAGTATTTGAAATACGCCTTTTACAAAGGTGATGGTGAGGGGGTGGATATAGGGGTGGGGGTGAATTATAACAAAAACCGAAATTCTATAAAATACATATGAGTCTACATTTAAAGTTTGGAGTTTATAGCTCTAAAGATGTACTAGATATAATTTTATAACTAGCTTTCGATAAGGTTTTTTATCGATAAAAAATAACGGGACAAGTTATCGAAATTTTGTGATAAGCTCGATATGCGCGTGCTATATACGGACATTAAAAAAAAAAAAGTTGAAGTCTCTAGCTATTATATCTTCGGAAATCGACGCGTTCAAACATACGGACAGATGGACATGGCTAAATCGACTCAGTTGGTCGCCCTGATCAAGAATATATAGTATACTTTGTGGGGTCTGCCACGCCTCCTTCTCGCTGTTACATGCTTTTAACAAAACCATTATATCCTGATTTCCCATTTTCAATGGGTTCAGGGTATAAAAAAAAAAAAAAAATTTACGTATTAAACGTAATAATAATATTAAAGAGTACAGTCTTCGGACATGTCCCGTTCTGTGTCTCTATTTAAAGTTAATGCTGTGTTATATTATGTGACACTCGAGTGGAAAAGAACAAAAGTTGTTAATTTGTTTATTGGATTGCACAATGTATGTATATACATATACATTTTGGGTTTACAAATGTACTCGAGAAAGACCAAATAATAACAGTAGCAACAAAGGCGCGAACATGTCACAAGCCAACAGGACAAAACGACAATCTATTGTTCATTTTTACCTCCCGTCTCCACATTACTTCCCCTATTCCTTCTCTTCATTCGCACACGCAGCGCTTATCGCCGAAGGCCGGGGCTATGCTTTACCCACCCCATTTAAATCCTGCAATCATTCGGCTGGAAAGTTGCGACTCGCTTTTCAATTTGCCAGTGTTATTGCTTACAAAGACGCATTTATACAGCGTCTCTCTCTTTTTCTCTCTGCCTATCACCCTCTCTCTCTCTCTCTCTCTCTCTTCCTCTCCCTCTCTCTCCCTCTCTATCTACATACGTATTTATATATACATAGATGTACATATATATCATTAAGCGTTTTGTTTATGTATCTATATATTATATATAGTATCACATATGAATAATGCACTGGAATAATCTATTAACTAAAATTAAATTTAATCGTTGAATGAGCAGATTTTCTACATTATCTTATGAGGTTTTACCGCTTATTCAAAACTAAATACGTATACAGTTATGATACGTATACGTATATGAGTTTGGTATATGTATGTATGTGCATGTATCTACACAGAACACAGTTACTTCTGCAATTGATTTGGGCGTCAAGCGCAAACGCGGACCAACCGAATACGTCGCCATCAGTGTGAGGAAGCAAAAAGCGCAGACCGCAGTAAACGCATCTCGAATGAAGTTCCGACCCAAAGCATGGCCCGACGGACTCCGAGACTTTACAAGTGTAGCATGACAACGTAAAACGTTTAACATTAAAAAATAGTGGAAGAAGTACTAGAATGTAGCCCAGCTACTCGTTCACGTTTTGAAATGATATGTATGTATAAACATGTAAATGTATTGCCTCGATTTTTTTTTAGGAATTCCCAAAGTTAAAAGTTAATCTACAGTTAGTCTACACTTCTTCTAAACACACGTACAAAAATATGCACACCTACATCAACATGTCCGTATAAGCGACTTTTTTTATACCCTGAACCCATTGAAAATGGGAAATCCGGGTATAATGGTTTTGTTAAAATGTATGTTAAGGTGCCCATCCTTGCCGAAAATGTTGTGTTCGTCGAATGTTCGCAAGTGGATGGTGGGGTTCGCACGAAAATTTTGTTCGCCGATCGTGTTCGCGAAGAATAGAAATATTTCTATCTTACGCGTGTTCGCGCGAACGTGTTCGCAAGTGGATGGATGAAAACAAGTAAGAAGGCTCTAGTCGAGACTGCTCGACTAGGAGATACCCTGAACCCTCAAAGCTGATATTCTAATCATTTTGCAGTTCTTTTATGCACACATATACATACACATGCATGCATATGCTCGCGTTCTGCTAACTGCGCAGTAAGCAGCGACTGCGCTTGGGCTGCGCTGCACTGTGGGCAATATTATGAGAATTTATTTGTTGAATCATTTCTTTTGTAGACGTACGATCTTAATGAATCATAATGTGTAAATGTGTGTACATTCCAAAGCACAAGTCTCTAGTACTTGAAATACGTTTGTTACGAATTGTGGGCGAAGGGGGCGTGGTATCCAAAATCTGTAAATGACAAAATGTGTGTATCTATCAAATGTATATATGCAGTAACTCTGAAGTCCCCAGGTCTAAAAATGTTGAAATAAGGCTGAAAAAACCATATAAATTTATCGATTATCCTCGATAAAAAATATATCGAATGAGTTATCGAAAACTCGTACTGCGTATGGTATACACGAGTCTACATGCAAGCTCTCTAGCTCTTATAACTTCTGAGATCGACGCACTCATACAGACGGACGGACGGACGGACAGACGGACAGGGCTATATCGACTCAGCTCGTAGCCCTGATCAAGAATATATATACCTTATAGGGTCTGCCACACCTCCTTCTGCCTGTTACATACTTTTCACAAAACCATTATGCCCTGATTTCCCATTTTCAATGGGTTCAGGGTCTAAAAATACTTCTGGAAGCAACAACACGTGCAAAATGAACATATTATGCTTTCTATTATTATTTTTTTCTTTTTCTATTTTTAAGTAAACACTTATTGCCATTAGGGCAACGATTTTATTTAGCGAAAATTTATTTAGCAGCGGCTCAGACATGCTTCCGTCTCGAAAAATTTCATAAAATGATGTTCGACGAACAGTTGGTAGGCAAAGTGATTATGTTCGGCGAACATGTTCGACAAAATTGTTCGCAAGTGGATGGGCACCTTAACAGGCAAAAGGAGGCGTGGCAGACCCCACAAAGTATATAAATATATTGTTGATCAGGGCGACGAGCTGAGTCGATTTGACCTGTCCGTATGTATGATCACATGAGTGGCACATGCGAGTACCGTGGTTGTAAGCCGCTATTGGGGTACACGCCACGTTAAACAAATTAAGGATTCTGTCCGTATGTATGCACGCGTCGATTTCAGAAGATAGAATTAAGAGCTAGAGACTTTAATTTTTTTTTTTTCAAATGTCCGTATATACAGCGAAAAAACCGAGATCATCACAATAAATCGATAATTCTTCCCGTTATTTTTTATCGATAAAAACCTTATCGAAAATCAGCTATAAAATTATATCTCCTACATCTTTAGAGCTAGTCTCCAAATTTTAAATGTAAGCTCATATATACTTTATAGAATCTCAATTTTTGTTATAATTCCCCCTATATCCACCCCGATGAAGCTAAATTTGATGTTTGTGTCGGCGATTCGAGAAATCGTGTCCTCCGTAAGATTGGAGAAAGATACTATAAATACTCCCTTAAAAGATGGGGATTCATGCCTGCCAAAGGATTAAGAAGACTGCATTTAATTGCAGGGACGCTTACTGCTAAAAAATACATTAATATTTTAAGATAGTTTGCGACCATTAATACTAGAACTGGAACTTCTCAGCTGGACGGAGCATCATGCGCACAGCCAAACGAACCAAAAATGGTTGGAATCAAATGGAGGTTTTAGATTGGCCATCAAATAGCCCAGACTAAGCAAGCTTCCAAATGAACCGAAAAGGAAATCAAGCTGAAAAAATTTGTTAAAATCGATGCCAAAACAGGTTAAATTAGCAATATAGGCCAAAGGCGACGTTTCACAAATTCTAAAAATATTCAATATATCTTCTCAGATCTAGGCGTTCAAACGGACATTATATCCTGATGTCCCATTTTAATTTATAAAGTTAAATTAAACAAAATATATATATACACCAGTATAAACAGATTTATAAACATGAGCCATATATTGACAGCTTGGATCTGTTGATACATACATATATATAAAATACATACATATATGCGTTTTTATTTATAACAGTTTTATTACCACATCCAATTGTGACCTGTTTTCAATTTCAATTCTATATCTAATAACTTTGTTGTTCTATTTGATGTAAACAGTTGTTCTCAAGGTTACGGCCCGTCGACATAATCGCGACCTCCAACATTAATGCGACCCTCAGCAGCTGTTACCGAGAAGCCCAGAATACGAGCATCCATTTTAGTCATCTTATTTTTCTTAATTTTCTTTTGTTTGTTCTGCAAATAGACACACAAAAAAAACCTTTCAAAAATGTATATTAATGTTGAAAACACATCGCATTACCTTGTTGTCTCCATTATCATTGCACGATGGCGTTATAGCCGGAGCAGGCTTACACATATCATCGTTATGTGCGTTTTGGGCACGCTGCAAGCTCTTATATTTGCTACGTCGCTCCAAAAATTGCTTTGCAAACTCTGACGACTCTTTGCCTTCACCTGAACAATGTATAAAAGCGAATATATATAATGCTTGAGTGCTAAGCAACTACATATAATAATAAATAATATATAAGTTGTGATCGTTTATTTTATTGGATTCATATCGACTTTATTTGTAGAGCAAGCGACTAAGACATGTCCTGAACTCTACAGAGAGCACTCACCAGTGACTACGCTTAGGCTGCAATTTGGGTAATATTGTAAGAACTTACTTGTTGAATAAATTCTTTTATAGTGGGACTATCTTCATTAAGCTTTCAGAACGTGATAAAATGGTTCAAAGGTGAATATTTTCAAAAGCATAAGTCTCTAGCAGGACGGACAGGGCTAAATCAGGTTAGCTCGTCGGTCTGATCAAGAAAATATATACATTATGGGGTCTGACATGCCTCCTACCGTTTCGATGCTAAAGACGCACAGCAAAGATAGAGGTGAAGACCGGAGTACTGGTGGAACCACGATATTGCAGAAAACAGAAAAGTATGCATACAGTGTAGAAGAAGACTAACGACGCTCGGAAAATTTCACGACGGAAGCGTTAGCGTCTAAGAAAAGAACGGTCGATTGCTAATGCATGTAATCAGGATCTATTTGCAGTATCGAGTACTCCTATATTCCACATAGACTAGTACTAAACGGCATATATATATATATATATATATATATATATATATATATATATATATATATATATATATATATATATATATATATAAATATATACAGTAAATAGAGTTGGATTCGGCAGCTTTCCCCATCTTATATAAGAACTTTCGAAAGTATCTATGACCGGAGAGCATTTGTGTCAGATAGAAAGACGATTCACCGTGCTTTCTATTTATCTCTCTCTCTCTCTCTCTCTCTATATATATATATATATATATATATATATATATATATATATATATATATATATATATATATATATATATAAGTTAAGACTATCGACAATCTAAGGAGGCTAGAGATTCCAGTCAGACATTCAAGGAGAGAACCTGATCAGTAGACCTGATTTGGTTCAGTTTATATTCGGACTAGACACAGTTCAGACCTATTGTTCCAAATTATATAAAATATATTATTTCATTGAACACCAAGTTGTTACATATTCACAAGAACCCAACACAGCGTCCCCAATCACTAGTACTCTAGTGTGGGTGCGCTTAACTGGCGCCCGAGCAGGGACCCACATTCTTCACGAAAAAAAGGGAAAAAGGTGACGTGTCAATAACAAAATATAACAATAACTTATAAAAAAGCAAGTACAAATAAATTGTTTCAAATCTAAAAGCTGGATTGGACAATTGTTGGCAAAATTAAGTGGTACTTCTGTGATTTGCAAAGTAATGGGTGAAACACCTTGCCATAACATTATAATACAATAAATAACATAATTTTTAGCAAGCGCTAGACAATTCTATAACATAAAAGGCAAAATGGTGGTATTGATAATACCGAGGTTCAAATCCTTGCTGAGACGACCCTTAAAACGAAATACAAGAAATTTGCAGGCAGAATGGTGGTACGAGATTGATTCTCGTATCGAGGTTCAAATCCTTGCCGTAAGACAAATATGATAAAAAAATAAACGTCAGAATTTCCACATGTGTTGAATGATGGGTTTCCGTATAAATTAAAGCACTAACTATATAACAAAATTAAAAGGCGGCTGTCTGGAAATCTCAACAAACAAGGCATAAATATGCAAATGTACAAACATGAATTATTTAAATAAATAAATGCAAATGCAATAAATGCAAGAGAGAAACCAGACAATGCCTTATAAAGATAACATACTTAGAAATTGATAATTCAAATAATTCTACAACAGACAAAACAATAACACACGTAGTAATACACATGGTAATTCAATGAAATAATATTAAAGAAATAATATTAACGTCGACAATTAACAAAAAAAATAAATAAAATAAATAAAAGAACTAAATTTATACACTACAATGAAGGAGACGAAGTATACAGAAGATACAATCAAATTAAGACTAAGGACAAAAAAGATTTGCATAATATTGAAGTAAAGGAAAATCGCAATGTGACAATCAAAACAAAAACTGGAACAATTTTTCATAAATCGCACCTAAAAAAAAAAAAGGAAGAAAAAAGGGAAAGTGCTCATTTAATTATATTGTAATAATCCTCTTTAACTTCCTTAACTTCCTTAGTATCCACAGCATTTTACAAGTGTATATCCTTCGTAGTTGGAATATTCATGGATATCCAAGATGCCAGTGGTATGTCTCCTAGTTTCGAATATTCATGGTAACGGGGAGATGCCAGAGGATTTGTGGAATTGTGATCCTGGACTTCGTAACTATAGAGGGTATCACTGGCTTGAGGATTGATCTGCGGGACACAAATATCTAGACGGGGACTTTGGAACTATAGAGGGTATGACTGGCTTGAGGCTTGATCTGCGGGACGCAGATATTTAGACGGGGAGGAGTTAAGACTATCGACAATCTAAGGAGGCTAGAGATTCCAGTCAGACATTCAAGGAGAGAACCTGATCAGTAGACCTGATTTGGTTCAGTTTATATTCGGACTAGACACAGTTCAGACCTATTGTTCCAAATTATATAAAATATATTATTTCATTGAACACCAAGTTGTTACATATTCACAAGAACCCAACACAGCGTCCCCAATCACTAGTACTCTAGTGTGGGTGCGCTTAACTTATATATATAGAGAGAGAGAGAGTAGTATATATATATTTATCCACTACTCTTTATTTAGTAGTGGATAAATAGAAAGCACGGTGAATCGTTGTTCTATCTGACACAAATGCTCTCCGGTCATAGATACTTTCGAAAGTTCTTATATAAGATGGGATGCCGAATCCAACTCTATTTACTGCGAAAATGCACTTTCACACACTTTCTTTAACTGCAGAAGGTGGTTGGAAGAAAGAACAGAGCAGTGTGTGTGGGGGAGAGAATTTATTTGTTGAATAATTTCTATTGTAGTAGGATTATCTTAATGAACCTTTCAAAACATGATCATATTGCTTTTTTTATTCATAACGTTTTTTACAAATTGGAGGCGAAGGGGCGTGATATCTAAAATTTGTGTATTCATCAAATGTATTAACACAGTCATTCAAAACCATTATACCCTGATTTCCCATTTTCGATGGGTTCAGAGTATAAAAATGCCCCAATCTTATATACATCCAATCCCCATTAAATTTGTAAAAACCATACATATTTTAGATTCTAGATACTTTTGCTTTGGAAAATGTATGCATTTCAATTTTATAATTACGATCTAAAAGTTTCAAGAAGATAGTCCATCCACAAGAAGAGTTATTAGTATCATAGTAAGCCCACACTGCAGCCCACGCATGTTTATGTGTGTGTGTTTTTTTTTGTGTTTTTATACTCATTCACGAAGTGAATTATTATACTCATTCACGAAGTGAATTAGTATATTGGTTTTGTGCAATGTCCGTCTTGCTGTCCGTCCGTCTGTCCGTATGAACGCAGTTCATTTCGGCGGTATTGAAGCTAGAGACTTGAAATTTGGAACACATACTCGTGTATAACTCCGATTTATAAAGTGTTAAAATTTTCCCGATCCGCCCACTAGGGGCGTGGCAAATCGGAAAATGCATTTTCCGATATACCAGAAGTCATGTTAGTTGAAGAGCTAGAAAGCAGAAATTTGGTATGTAGATGTGCGTTGACCACCCAAGTCCAAAAAGCTATGGTGGATATATCTACGCCCATTGGGGGCGTGGAAAATCGGATAAAACTGTATTTGCTAAAGTTCTAAAGCTAGAACGTTGAAATTACGCATGTGAACTAATAGTATGATTCTATAAAGACTGATTGAAAAATTATATATCTGCGCCCACTAGAGGCGTGGCAAAAAAATACCCTGTAAATTTCACATCCAAACTTTGCAGTTAGACTACTGTTAGCGCGTTCTAAGAACTAGCCAAAATGAGGTGTCTACGCCCACTAGGGGCGTGGCAAATCGAGAAAAACTGCAATTTTTGCAGTACTAGAGCTAAACTTAGCTACTAGATTGCTGATGGGATGTGAATGAGTATCCCGCAGTCGGTAACGCCCGACTGCAACATTCTTACTGGTTTTTCTTGTGTTAGCAGAAAGACGCGAAAAATTTTGAAATATCAGTTCCTCGAAGGATTCAGGGTATTTTGTAGTCAAGCAGGCTCCAGCTTTCTTACTTGTTTATTGACAGTGATTAATAATTTGAATACTTTTAAAAGTTTTCACATTTATTGTGATGATACAAAGATTTTGGAAAAAACGTATCTTCACTCAAAAACCTTTAAAAAATTACGAGATACTGATGTTTTGGTAAAAACATACAATTGAATGATATTATCATGTTCTGTAATTTAATTTGGATAACGTTTCTAAAAGAGGATATATTCAACAAATAAATTCGCATAATATCGTCGTTGCTAACTGAACAGTGCTCTTGACAATTGGTCAAAACACTTGTCTAATAACTTATGTTATACTTCATGTAATAATTAATTGTTCAATTACAGTCGAGTCTCGATAATTCGTAATGGCAAGGGAACCGAATTTTTTACGAATTAGAGAGGTTTTCGATTTACCGAGGCTTCCATTTAACGGGGTGTAAGAAATCAAAATATGAATTGAAGGGGTTTTTATATTTAACTTCATTTCACCAATTTTAACTTATTAAAAATAAATAAAATACACATTCATTTATATATGCTGTAATTAAAAACAAAGTTAAACATAAACAAAATCATATTAACGTAAAATTGATATTTTATATTTTTTATATTTTACGAATCGTCTGCACGCTTCAAATATAATGAGCAAACTAATGCAAATCCAATAGAGAGAACAACGAAATTTCGCACATGAAGCGACATAAAGGCGCCAAGCATAATAGTCTGCGAGATCTACATACATACATATGTAAGGCTGCAAACATAGTGCGCGCTGAGACGAAGACGAAGATGAAGACAAAGCTCAAGACAAGACAAGTTGCATAGTGCAAAAAGAATTGGCTGTCGAAGCAGCAGCGGTTGAAACTTGCTTTTCGTCTTCATCTTCATCTTCGTCTCTGCGTGCATTATGTTTGCAGCCTAACGGTAGTTTAAGAAAAACAAGAATTACGAATTACAAGAGGTTACGAAAAGAAATTACGAATTATAAGAGGTTTCGAAACGATTCATAAGAGGCAAGATCATGGCCGAGTAGGCAGAAAAATTACGAATTATCGAGGGGACCAAAATGTATGGGATTTTTACGAATTAACGAAGTTTTTTCAAGAGACCAGCAGTTTCTTACGAGTTATTGAGGTTTTCGATTTAGCGGGGTACGAATTATCGAGACTCGACTGCATATACTCGTCGACTTGGTAAAGATACAAAAAACGTCAATTCTCACATAGGTTATATGTAAAGCTGAGCTTATATTAAATTTGGTCTAATTTGGCTAGTATCTAAGAAATAACAATAGGCAAAATATAATAGTGTAAATAATAAAATACCATAGCTCGCAAATAACTGTTGACAATTTTTCGTTATTTGCAAATAAGTGTCTTTCACTGACACAGTCAAAAACACTCAGACAGAAACTGATTTTGTCGCGTCTGACTTAGCTCGCTCACGCTCTGAGCGAGACAGTTATTTCTGTTTTCGTTTCGCTCAAGTCAGTCACTGATCGTTTGCTTGAGTTAAATGAAGCAAATTGTCTTTTGCGTATGTATGGGTGAGCACACGCGATTGTTGCGTTCTTTTATATACATATGTACAGTGACGAACTAAATTATTGGCACAGCAGGCTTTTTAAACATTATAGCTATTTTTAAAGTCTTTTAAAACGTATTTTTAAAAAAACAAAAAATTGACTAAATATAATAGGGTATTTATTAACGTATACAAAAGAAATATTGCGTAAAACTTCAAAGTACATTTTTTAAAAATTCAATAACCAAGAAAAGACCTCGATTTTGCTGAACAAAATTATTGGCACACTTAGTATTTTTTTGGTTTTTTTTTAAAGAATTAAACCGATTAGACAAAATATTTTGGCGATTTCACAAAATTTTATATTCCTTTATGTTTATGTTAAGCTTCGCAAATTTAAATTTAAATTTAAAAAATTTTATAACAATTGAGCATAATTTTTAACTTTTTTTTAATAATGGCACCAAAGCTAAAAGAAACGTCAGTAGCTCAGAGGAAAATTATCCTGCATTTGCACGGTCAAGGCAAATTTAATGCAGATATTATAGAGGTAATGGAAGGAAGCCGATTCACTATTCGAGGCTACGTGCACCGCTCCAAGGAAACCCGCAATCTGCAAAGTTCATAAATTTACAGGTAGCCTTAAGTTGTTGAACGGCCATGGATGCAGGAAAATCGTTCGAAAGGTGCGAGTGAATCTCAAAATAACATCAACACAGATTGCTGCTGAAGTTACAAAATGAATAGGAAGGGATATGCACCTGATTACAATACGCAGAGTACTGCACAAGGCCAAATACAAATCGCGTGTGGCTAGACGAAAGCTATGCATCAAAGATGATTATAACAAGTAAGAAGGCTCTAGTCGAGAGTGCTCGACTAGGAGATACCCTGAACCCTCCAAGCTGATATTCTAATCACTCTGCAGTTCTTTTATGCTCACATACATACACATGCATGCATATGCTCGCGTTCTGCTAACTGCGCAGTAAGCAGCGACTGCGCTTGGGCTGTGCTGCAGTGTGGGCAATATTATGAAAACTTATTTGTTGAATAATTTTGTTTGTAGACGTACGATCTTAATGAAACTTTCAGAGCGTAATCACACGTTTTTACGAATTGGGGGCGAAGGGCGCGTGGTATCCAAAATCTGTAAATTACAAAATGTGTGTATCCATCAAGTGTATATACACAAAAAATCTGAAGACTCTATGTTTAATAGTGTTCAAATTAGGCTGAAAAAAAAAAAAAAATCGATTATCCTCGCTAAGAAAGATATCGAATAAGTTATCGAAAAAATATGATAAACTCGTACTGCGTATGGTATATACGAGTCTACATGCAATATTTCAGCTCTCTAGCTCTTATAACTTCTGAGATCGACGCACTCATACAGACGGACGGACGGACGGACAGACGGACAGGGATATATCGACTCAGCTCGTCGCCCTGATCAATAATATATATACTTTATGGGGTCTGCCGCGCCTCCTTCTGCCTGTTACATACTTTTCACAAAACCATTATACCCTGATTTCCCATTTTCAATGGGTTCAGGGTATAAAAAGAAGCGTTTGGACTACGCTAAAGAATATTTTAACAAGCCATCTGATTGTTGGAGTCAAGTTTTGTTCTGTAATGAGTGAAAATTCAATATATTTCGCTCTGGTGGGCGTAAAACTGTTTGAAGGAAAACTGCTTTTTACAAAAACAATATTACGCCAAGAATTAAGCATGGTGGTTGTAGGGTGATGATCTGGGTTTGCATACCTGCTGCAGGTGTGGGCGAGTTGGTATTTGTACACGGTATAATGGACAAACATTTCTATCCAAATATTTTTAAAGATAACCTTTAAAAAAGTGTCGAAAGGCTGCCACTGCTAAGCACGCTCATATTTGAACATGACAATGACCACAAGCATTCTGCCCATATCGTCAAAATGTAGCTGGTGTATAATACCGCCTATGCGCTAATGCATCCACCACAATCTCCAGACCTAAATCCAATCGAACACTTTTGGAAAGAATTGGATAGGTGGATCTCAAAACGAGCAATAACAAATAGACCGGCCTAAAACAAGCTCTTATCGAAGAATGGCAAAAAATAATGCCAAACCTCTTATTAAAGCTAAAGGGTCACATACCAAATGTTAATTATAGTTATTATCTATTTTTTTCATAAAAGTTTTATGTTTTTTAAGTTTTTTTTTTTTTTTTTGGTGTGCCAATAATTTTGTTCAGCAAAATCGAGGTCTTTTCTTGGTTATTGAATATTTAAAAAATGTACGTTGAAGTTTTTTGCAATATTTTTGTTGCATACGTTAATAAATACCCTATTCTATGTAGTACATTTTTTGTTTTACTAAAAAAGCGTTAAAAACACTTTAAAAATTGCTATAAAGTATAAAAAGCCTGCTGTGCCAATAATTTAGTTCGTCACTGTATGTGTGCATGTACATGCACATAAAGGCAAAGATCATTTCTGTTGAGTTTTTTAGTCTTTTTCTGAGAGTGTTTGTGTGAGCGAAAATCGTATTAGTCTTTACGCGACACTCATTTAAGAGCGTCACACGAATGATTCATTGCAATGCGTCTGACCGAAACCGATTCTAAACAAAGCAAGTAAGAAAACTCTAGTCGAGACTGCTCGACTAGGAGATACTCTGAACCCTCCAAATTGATATTCTAATCATACTGCATATCTTTTAGGCACACATACATATGCAAGCATGAACACGCACGCAAAAGGCCGCGCTCTGCTAACTGCGCAGTAGTAAGCAGCGACTGCGCTTGGGCTGCGCTGCAGTGTGGGCAATATTATGAGAATTTATTTGTTGAATCATTTCTTTTGTAGACGTACGATCTTAATGCAACTTTCAGAACGTAATTATAATGTGTAAATATGTGTACATTCCAAAGCACAAGTCTCTAGTACTTGATATACGTTTTTTACGAATTGGGGGCGAAGAGGGCGTGGTATCCAAAATGCAAAATGTGTGTATTCGTCAATTGCATATACACAGTAAATCTGAATTTTCTATGTCTAATAGTGTTCAAATAAGGCTGAAAAAACAATATCAATTTATCGATTATCCTTGATAAAAAGGATATCAAATTAGTTATCGTATAGTATACAAGAGTCTACACGCAAAATTCAAAATTCAAAATCTCTCGCTCTTATAACTTCTGAGATCGACGCACTCATACGAACGGACGGACGGACAGGGCTATAACGACTCAGCTCACCGCCCTGATCAAGAATATATATACTTTATGAGGTCTGCGATGATTCCTTCTGCCTGTTACATACTTTTCACAAAACCATTATACCCTGATTTCCCATTTTCAATGGGTTCAGGGTATAACAAGGAGAGCCGCTCAGAACGAAGTCGTGTCTGCGCAATCTTTTCGGTTATGTTACGAAGCAGAGCATATACGAACAAGTAAGAAAGCTCTAGTCGAGACTGCTCGACTAGGAAATCCCCTGAACCCTTCGGAGAACTGATATTTCAATAATTCTTCGCGTCTTTCTGCTTACAAAAAAAAAAAAAACACACACACACATGCATAGACACACATACATACAGTGACGAACTAAATTATTGGCACAGCAGGCTTTTTATACTTTATAGCGATTTTTAAAGTGTTTTTTAACGCTTTTTTAGTAAAACAAAAAATGTACTACATAGAATAGGGTATTTATTAACGTATACAAAAAAAATATTGTAAAAAACTTCAACGTACATTTTTTAAAAATTCAATAACCAAGAAAAGACCTCGATTTTGCTGAACAAAATTATTGGCACACTTAGTATTTTTTTGGTTTTTTTTAAGAATTAAACCGATTAGACAAAATATTTTGGCAATTTCACAATATTTTATGTTCCTTTATCTAAAGCTTCGGAAATTTTAATTTATATTTAAAAAATTTGATAGCAATTGAGTATATATTTTAACTTTTCTTAATAATGGCACCTAAGCTAAAAGAAACATCAGTAGCTCAGAGGAAAATTATCCTGCATTTGCACGATCAAGGCAAATTTTATGCAGATATTATAGAGGTAATGGAAGGAAGCCGACTCACTACTCGAAGCTACGTGCACCGCTCCAAGAAAGCCCGCAATCTGCAAAGTTCATAAACTTACAGGTAGCCTTAAGTGGTTGAACGGCCATAGATGCAGGAAAATCGTTCGAAAGGTGCAAGTGAATCTCAAAATAACATCAACACAGATTGCTGCTGAAGTTACAAAAGGAATAGGAAGGGATATGCACCCGATTACTGCACGCAGAGTACTGCACAAGGCCAAATACAAATCGCGTGTGGCTAGACGAAAGCTGTGCATCAAAGATGCTTATGAAAAGAAGCGTTTGGACTACGCTAAAGAATATTTTAGCAAGCCATCTGGTTATTAGAGTCAAGTTCTGTTCTGTAATGAGTGAAAATTCAATATATTTCGCTCTGGTGGGCGTAAAACTGTTTGGAGGAAGCCGAAAACTGAATTTCACAAAAACGATATTACGCCAAGAATTAAGCATGGCGGTTGTAGGGTGATGGTCTGGGGTTGCATACCTGCTGCAGGTGTGGGCGAGTTGGTATTTGTAGACGGTATAATGGACAAACATTTGTATCCAAATATTTTGAAAGATAACCTTTAAAAAAGTGTCGAAAAGCTGCAACTGCTAAGCACGTTCATATTTCAACATGCCAACGACCACAAGCATTCTGCCCATATCGTCAAAATGTAGCTGGTGTATAATACCGCCTATGTGCTACTGCACCCACCACAATATCCAGAATTAAATCCAATCGAACACTTTTGGAAAGAATTGGATAGGTGGATCTCAAAACGAGCAATAACAAATAGACCGGCCTAAAACAAGCTCTTATCGAAGAATGGCAAAAAATGAGTGAAGACGTCACTCAAAAATAATTTTTTTCGATGCCAAACCTCTTATTAAAGCTAAAGGGTTACATACCAAATGTTAATTATAGTTATTATCCATTTTTTCATAATATTTTTATGTTTTTTAAGTTTTTTTTTTTTTGGTGTGCCAATAATTTTGTTCAGCAAAATCGAGGCCTTTTCTTGGTTACTGAATTTTTAAAAAATGTACGTTGAAGTTTTTTACAATATTTTTTTTGTATACGTTAATAAATACCCTATTCTATGTAGTACATTTTTTGTTTTACTAAAAAAGCGTTAAAAAACACTTTAAAAATCGCTATAAAGTATAAAAAGCCTGCTGTGCCAATAATTTAGTTCGTCACTGTAGGTGCGCACGCATAAACATGCATGGGCTGCAGTGTGGGCTTACCATGGGAATTTAATTGTTCAATAACTTTTTTTGTGGATGTACGTTCTTCATGAAACTTTTAGATTGTGATTATATCATTACTATGCGTGTATATGCCGAAGCTGAAGCCTCTAGTATTTGGAATACGCCATTTACAAAGGTGAGGGTGAGGGGGTGGATATAGGGGTGGGGGGTGAATTATAACAAAAACCGAAATTCTATAAAATACATATGAGTCTACATTTAAAGTTTGGAGACTCTAGCTCTAAAGATGTAGGAGATATAATTTTATAACTGGTTTTCGATAAGATTTTATATAGATAAAAAATAACGGGACAAGTTATATGCGTGTGCTATATACGGACATTTTAAAAAAAGTTGAAGTCTCTAGCTATTGTATCTTCGGAAATCGACGCGTTCATACATACGGACAGACAGACAGACGGACATGGCCAAATCGACTCAACTCGTCGACCTGATCAAGAATATATATACTTTATGGGGTCTGCCACGCCTCCTTTTGCCTGTTACATACATTTTAACAAAACCATTATACCCTGATTTCCCCTTGAAAATGGGTTCAGGGTATAAAAAACGATCAACTATCATTTGCGAGCTCTGTAAAATACACATCAAAATAAGTGCAAAGACATATGTTTCAAATATCAAATTTATATAAGGGATAATCAGGCAAATGACGGTCATTGCATAAGATGAGTATACTTTTTTCACATCGTGAACAAGTATAGAAATTGGAACATACCTAGATATATGCGTACATAATCTTTAACCTCATAGGGCGCTTCCAGGTCTTGCAAAAAGGAAACAAATGTTGGTACTGTGAATGGAGTAATAATAGAGTAATATTTAGATATTCATTATGATCCCTATATAGACAGAAGGTTCTACTTACCATCCACTTTAGCAGACATATTTTCAAGGCTCTTAATGCACCAGGAGGTAAACTCACTCTCATACTCATTTACTTTGCTGCTTGTGGCATCGCCGCTCGGCTGCTGCGCAGTTGACTTGACAGCCGACTTTCTCTCCTCACTAACTGATAACTTGACAGCTGCTTTACTTGAAACCGTTTTATTATATTTATCCGGCTGCTGTAAAGTCTGCCCAGTTGCAGTTTTGACATTTTTGGATATTACATTCTGCATTGTCGGCAATGTTTGGCTCTTACGCAAATTTCGAGGCGATGGTAATGCTATGCTAGCGGCTGTTGGCTTCAACTGTGTTTGCGACTGCTGTTTGCTTGTTGATGCCACTGCCACTGGCAAACCGGCGGCAAGCACAGAAGCAGCAGTTGGTGGCACGTACTTCGTGTTGGTGGCCGCTGGTTGAACAGGCGTTGGCTCGTCCCACAGGCCGGGACCGATTGGAGCTGGACTACCAGTAGCACTCCATGCTTTGTTGGCACTGCCCCAAATATTTGATAGGCCACTACTACCAGAAGCGGTCAAATTGGCAGATAACATCACTTGATGTTGCTGCTGCTGCTGCTCATGATCACGACGACGCTGTTGCTCCAGCAGCTCATTGGTCAAACGCTTAGCTTCCTCGGCCTGTATGTCCACCAAGCTCATAACGGGCGTAGGTGCTGGCGATGCCTGCCATTTGATCAACGCATCATTAGCCTCGGCTGCTGCTGCAGCTGTAGCGCGCATTTGCTTGTCCAGTTGCTCCTGTTGTCGTTGTTGATCCGCTCGCCGTTCCCGACGCTCAGCCTTTTGAATTTCAGCTAATCCTGGTGCGGTATTGTTCACGCTTGGTGTCTGTAAAGACCATGGAGCGATGGAAGTAGCATGGGATGACCGATTCCCTTGCTCTATCTTTATGCCGCTTGCCTTACTCCCGGTCACAGCTGTTGTTGTAGCTAAGTATATACAAAATATATATATGTAAGTTATAAATGTTTTTATTTAAAGTATCCAAAAATTCAAGGAATGCGTATACTATATACAAGAATATTGTATTGTTTAATTTCCTTGTTATCGCAAATATTCCATCATTTCAAATATACGCATATATATAATATAAGCAGGTATGTTGGAATATCAACTCCTTTTTATACATTTTCATTAGCGGGTGGTTATGGAGTTACAAGAATTGTTCAACACATGACTAAATTGACTATTTTGATGTATGAAACGGACGAGTAAGGCTAATAATTCATTATTAGTTATGTATTTCTTACCTGAAGAGCTAGTGGTAGCTTGAGCATTATTGCTAAACAAAGCCTTGCGACGTTGAGCTTGTATTTGCTGCTGGCGTTCCTTTTCCTCTTGCTGTTGTCTATTCTTTTCCTCTTCGACTATCAAGGCACGTCTCTTTTCTTCCTCTTGCTGTTGACGCTTACGTTCCTCCTTGATGCGCCTCTTCTCCTCGACCTGCTCTCGGCGGCGCTCCTCATCGCTTATTTTCAGATCCGGCTGTTTTCCTTGTTTTTGACCAGCCACATGTTGTTGCTGCTGTTTGGTGACTTGATGTTGCTTGCCAGCAATTGCTTGGGCTGACAATTGATCTTTGTCGTGTGTAGCGATGCTGTCCAGTGCTTTTGGCTGCTCTTGCAGTTCTATTTGCTGCTCAATCTTTGGGTTACACTGATTGTCCTTGCTTTCCTGCTGCTGTTGCTGCGCTGCATCGAAATCCAAGTGGGCAGCTGCTGTGTTGCTGTTGTTGCCATCTTGCCTAGGAAGATTCCGCTTTTGTTGTTGCTGCTGCAGTAATAGTTGCTGGCTTTGTTCCTCCTCCAAGGTAGCAACGTCCCACAAGGTAACCTTCGCATTTTCCATGGCAGGCCATGACGATTGCGCAGGCTGCTGTTGCTGCTGTGGCCATATGGGCATCATAAGATTTTGAGCCAAGATTTGCGACTCTGTTATAAAATCCACACTGGAGTTTGGCTTGATCAACGGAGATGATTGTTGCTGCTGTTGACTGACAGCAGATGCTGTTGGCGGTCCTCGCAACAACATTCGCAAATTGTATTCGTTCAAAATGTCCAGATCATTGGCGTGCAGTTCATTCAATTTGCTCGCGTCCGAATCAGAGCCAAATTGATGCTGCACTTGTTCGAGATTAGCTGGCTGTGGATTCTGTCCCTGGGTCTGTTGATGCATCAATTGTGCATTCAATATAAAATTGTTAGCAGCATCCAAGAAGTTACCCTCGGGACGCTGTTCAGCGTTGACTGGATAAATCTGCTGTTGATCCTTCTTAGCTTGCTGGGCGATTGCATCATACAATTGGTTGCCGGCAATGGGGTTTAAGGCTGCCAGCGAATTGCTTAAGCCACTAAAACTACTCAAATATTCTGGGAGTACCAACATCTGAACCTTGCTACGGACAACAGCCTCACGCTGAGCAGGATCAAGACGCAGAAAACAATCGCTTTTCGATAGCTCAGATAGTATTTGATACTCCTGGTGCTGCAAGTATTGATCTTGCAACATTTGGAAACGCATGGTTAGCATGTGGGATGTGTCCATTGTGTGTGCGTTCATATGTCCTTTTACTGCCGCACTCAAAGAATCTGCTGCTGCCGTAACATTAGCTTTCAATTGTTCGTCAATGCCAGGATGAAGATGATGCTGCTGCTGTTGATGATGTTCGTTGTGTGATAAGGGCAATGCAAGTGCTGCGGACTTGCGGGTTGTCAGATTAATTTGTAAATTATCCAACTCAATGGGTGTGGGTAAAAGATGGTTGTGCGTAAATGGCATATTGCCATGACATAGCTTAATTAGGTCACCAAGTGGCCTAAAACGAGTGTCTGAAATGCGGCGTACATAGAGATTCTCATTAAAATAGCCGGCACGATACCATTCGGTCATCTCAATGGCACTAAACGGACCCTGTACATTCGACTGGGGATCGCGATAGAACCATAATTCATTCGGACTTGCACTCATCACATGCGGGAGCACGGGCAAATGGTGTGGTTGCAAATGATGCTGTTGTAAATGATGCTGCTGTTGTTGTTGCTGGATGGCAAGCTGCTCGTTAAACGGTTTATGGGACAATTCAGTGGCAATGATTGCAGTCGATGCTGAATCAGGAGCAATGAGTTGGTTCTGAAGTTGACCGAGCTCACCAATTGATCTCACCATTCCATACCTATTGCTATCACCTACAATACTTGTTTTACTGCTACTGATGGTATCAACTTGACCACTATCGTCGTCCATAATTAATTTCTCAACTTCATCGGCAACCTCTTTGAAGCGTTCCGAAATATCACCGTGACCAACTGCTTCCGCTTTGTGCGTGGGCGTTGATTCAGCTGTGTCCGATCTTACGTCCAATTCCTTACTACTGCTGTTGTTGTTGCTGGTGATATCGGATTCGTCTGTATTGGTGGCATTGCTTGGAATGCTATTTGTCGTTGAGCTTATAGATTGCGCTTCAATACCCGCTGGCCTTCCCTGTTCGGTACGATTTTCGGTTTGAATTAATTGCCCACTTTCTATCGAGGTAACTTCTGCATAGCTATTGGAATCACTTGCATCCAAGGCCTCTTTAGGATTCGAGTCACTAGTATTTGTCTTGCCAGACTCGGTATCTATCAATTCGCCATGAAAAGCACCACTAGAATCGAATGTGCCACCCATTTCCGAAGGATTCTCCATTGCCCATTCCGGCAAATTATCCTCACCATCGGGATTAGTTAAGCAACCGCTTCCACACCACGGCTGATTTGCTTTAGAGCCCATCGAACGATTAGAGCTTGCTCCACCTGGCCCAGCTGATCCAATCTGCGATTTAACGGCACTCGTTCGCTCATTAGCGACTGTTCCAATTACCGAAATGGATCGTTGTATATTAGCTATGCCCGGATTGCCAACGAAGGAATTGCCATCCATATTCCCAGACTGCATTGGTTCCTCTTCCCGCCAGCTGGTTGAACGTCCTTAAATTATAATAATTTGATATAAGGATGGAAATGCCTATTGGCTATTAATTTATTTAGGCTTACCCCACCGGTGGGCGCCTGCACTGCGCCACCCGGCTACTTCGGCGCCAACTGTGCCGCCTGAATTTGGTCCGTCGCCAGAGCCGTCTTCGTTTCGGTTTCTTCGCCAATTTTCCATGTTGCGGCATTGGCTTGAGAAGTCCTTCCGTGGACTAGAGCTCGGTGTACCGTTCCAGTCTACACCGGGGCCCCCACCAACGCTACCGCTGCCACTGCCACTACCCCCTGTAGCAGCACCGATAGCCGGTGAATCCCCAGTACCGTTCCGCTCGCTCCAGCTTCGATCTGGCTGCGAGTATAACATACGTTATAACGTTAGAAAATCAGTAGTAGCAGCAGCTGATAAATTATTGGGGTTACCTTTACTGACATAGCCGAGACACTGTCATCGTAAATGGCGTTTGGTCTCTGGTATATTGAGTGATACACAGATTTGCCTCGCATCCTGCCACGATCTACGGTGCCACCCCGACCTGAGCCTCGAGATGGTATACCAAACGCTCCCGGTGAACGCTGTAACCAGGCGGGGCGTGACTGTGGAACATGAATTGTCATAATCCTTCAACCGGACACCGCACATTTATTTCTTTTACACTTACGCTACTGCTCAGCTGGCTTTGGCTATGTACTTCATCTTCAGAGCTCGGCGTTAGAGCAAGCGGATACTGAACTTTCTCAACAAACAGCTTTTTGAACGATGGTAGAATCTGGGGCAGAATGCAATTTCGATCAAATAATGATAACATCTCCTCCCGACCATAGCGGTACTCCGGAAACATATTACGATTGGCAGCTGTATGGCATGGATTGGACAGCACTCCTCCGCCAACGCCAACTCCTCCACCACTACCTCCTCCGAAGCTGTGTAATGATGGGCCACTGTTTGGCCCGCCGCTCGCAGTGGCAGATAGATTATTGGCTCCAATATTTGAAGGCTCCGCCGACATATTGCGCAACCACTCGGGTCCGAATTTCATTGAGTCTGTCATTTTCGGCAACTCTTGAGTTTTGATTCCTTTTATAGTCTGTCGCTGAAATGTGAAATACATTTGGACCATCAACATTGGCTATGAAGCAAACGCAATTTCGCTTTGACAAGCTCGATTGCGATTTTGAATCTTTGTATACTAAATCAAAACACGAACTTCAAAAATTATAACTTATATATATATATATATATATATATATATATATATATATATATATATATAACTATATATATATATACCACAATATATATATACCCACAACACTAAATGTAAACGTGTGCGAAACGCAAAAAAATTGGAGCGATAACATCAGCGGAATAAGAACAAGGAAACATAACCTATAAAAAAGCGGGCTGAGTATCATTGCACATGAAGTTCACATGGAAACCAGACCTCATTTAATCTACAAAACGTTGCTTTATCATCTTACAGTTACAGTTATAAATCAATGTCTATTTTTTTCACCTATTTAAAATGTTAATTCAAAATGAATTTATATTCAGAACTAGTCTTGCACCTGGTAATTATGTGTACATATACTCATAAATTTTAATGCTGACCAAATATAGTACGTTTCTTGCACTTTACGTCGTTATTTAGGTCTTTGTTTAGTTTTAACAAGTTGGCAGTCCTTTCCATTACTATTAGTAGCACCGTGGCACACATGCATACACATCTATACATATATACACACCCTCCCATACAAAAATGTACTTATCCCAAATGTATATTTGTCTGTTTAGTTCCTTAAAGTTCATTTCAATAGACGGCGTATCAGCTTTCAAAGCTCAAATATTCTCGTCAACTTCAAATTAAGCTATTACTGGTAATACTTTTAAAAATTTTAAAATATTAATAGTTGTGTTGGCACTCACATATAGCGTATGTATGCAAGTGTTGTGTATGTAATTCTGAGAAGAGAGTTACTCAAATACGTGTTACCTGTGAAGAGTATCTTAGTTTTTAGTTATCGAAATCACAGGATTAGCAATGAAACTTTATAGATATCGATAGAATATCGTTAATATAACACAATGTTACCATGCTTCCATTTACATTTAGGGTATACACATCGGAAATAGCGGAGTATCACTAACCAGAGAAGGTGACGATATGTTTATGTTGATATAAGAGTTTGATTCAAAATAATTTGTATTCCTGAATACAGATTTGTATTTTATTTTATACTATTATATATACTATACTATAACAAAATATCACACATTTTTAGAAACTGCTATTTAATAACACCACATATTATACATATAATACTCGCCCACATCGTTGTTTTTAATTTTTTTTGTTCCCCTTATTTGCTAGTAGAATTATGACAGAATGCCTATGCAATCTGCTTTTAAGCTTACAGAAATTATATCACTACAACTTATATTTTAAAATAAGATGAACAATTTTCAAAACACCGAAAACTATATAAACATAAAAGTCATCGATGATAGAACCATTGCGGTCGGAATCAATTTATCGACGATATGTCAATGTTTTTCCCAGCTCTAATAGTGATGCATCGATATGCCTTTTGCACATCTCCATATCAGAAAATGGCGAATTGTGTTGAAAATTATTAAAAAGGAGTATATGGTTTGATTAACACGGTTCCTATAAACACAAAAAGGCAACAGGTGTATTCAATGAATGTAATAGTTAAATAAATATTAATTATTTTTGAAAAGGTGAACATATACACAATTTTATGTGAAAGCGTATAAGCGGATGAATTCGTTGTGAGTTTTTGTGCGTTTTGGTTCGGAGTCACTACAATTCTCTTTTTTTTGTTAGTGAAATAATTTAAGTTACACCAAAACTAAAGAAAGTGCAAAATATTTTAAATATGACACAAATATTTGACTTCAAATTAAATTTTGTCTTAATCCTACGCATATACACAAATATTTATATATAAATTTTATTATATATATATATATATATATATATATATATATATAATATATATATATATATATATATAGTTATTTACAGATGTAAATAACTAATTTTATTCACATGTGTATATATATATATATAATAATAGAAATGTGTATGAATTTGGGATAGCATGTAATATAATAGTGTATGTATTTCATATAGTAGTCATATTTATATATGTTATGTTTTGTTTCTATCTTAACAATAAATACATTGATTTTAGGAATCTACTATCTATAGTGTAGCTATGTGAAATTCGCTTTGACTCTTTGCAGCTGATGAAAGTTCGGGCCGTGCGAATCATTTAAGTTATATTTGCCTCCTATTGGATCAGGCAAGCTTGGTTATCTGGCATAAATGAACCAAAACCAAATTCAGCAATTGACTTCACACCTATCGCAGGCACTTGATCAAAACTATGATGTAAGTGAAATTATTTATTTCATTCAAGGACATATATTATTATTTAATCAATTATATGCATATGTACTAATAATCGCAATTAACAACTAAATAATTTAAGGTTGTTAATATGGAGGCAGTTCTCTCTGTCATTTGTGCATTGGAAGGTACAACGATTACGAAAGAGCAATTGGAAGCCACCAGATTGGCAAAATACATAAATCAGCTTCGACGTAGAACTAAAAATGATCAGTTGGCACGTCGAGCCAAATCTCTTTTAAAGAAATGGCGTGAAATGGTGGGAATACATCAACAGACATCAATTGATTCTCAGTCGCAACACGTGGATCAATCAACATTTAAACCGATGGTTGAAACAAACTTAACTGAATCCGAATCGATCGCAACAGAATCAGGCCTCAACACACTTCAATATAAATCCCAGCCTTTATCCCCGACCTTACAGCGTGTTATCTCTAATTTGCCCACAAACATTGACGCCTCTGAGCCAAAACTTCATCATCCAACCAACTTCTCAAGCTTAATAAACAATAATATTAACATTGACAATAGGGACGAATCATTGACAATCGTTAACAAACTTTTTATTCAACAACCAAATTCAAACGAATACAAATCTCAAAAGTCATCAATGATTATAAATGAACACTTGTCAAATTCCGTATCAAGTGTTTTTGTGGCGAATGATAAATTAAATCAGGCTTCTATTGTAATTGATATTGTCTCAGACTCTGATGAGAACGATACAGCCAACAGTCAAAAAAAGATGGAAACAGAATTATCTTCGTTAGCAACTCCCAGCCATTACTTCAGGCCTAAGAAGTTAAAAAAGGATAAAAAGTGCAAGGATAGGGATAGTCGAGATAAATCCTCTTTATTCAATTTGAAAGGGGAAACTTCACAACAGTCTAGAAATTCAAAGAAGTCAAATTTGCATCGCTCGCTGAAGGAATCAAAAACGCCAAAACCATATTCAACGGATACGGGTAAAAAAATATACACTTTTTACATATTCTAAACAAAATAATTGCCTTTGTCGTTATTTGCAGAAATTTTGTCATTGTCAAATAGCTCGATGAGTTCAATCTTATCTGGAGATGGCGTTTCCGGAAACTTCCAAACTCGACTTCACCCTCCGGCAGCAGATTTGACATTCGCGGGCAGATTTAAGTCTGTCGGTCGACTAGAAACTTTCAGTAATGTAAATTCCTTGCAAGCGAATGGTCAAAAATCTAGTAGTGTTATTGAACCCACAAGCATAGAGGTGCCAATACGTCCAATCTATGAAGATAATAATGATTCAAGTACCTCATGTAGTCGATTATCGCCGTATGATGAGCTTGAGCCGAAGCTCAATCAAGATCGCTTAAAGTCATGTGACGAAACAAGTAAGCAATATTGTGTAATACTTGTACTTTTTAATGAAATTAATTTAAATTGCATATAAATATGTTGTCTTAAGTTCCAAAAAAGCGCGGCCGCAAAAAGGGCTCCAAAGGTGTAGATTCACTAATTGCAAAGGAATCAAGTCTATCGCAGCAAATATTCTTCGGATCTGGTGTCAAAAAAGTAAAAACCACAAAAGAACTGTTTAATGAGATACAAAGTAGGAAGTTAAGTACTTCATTCAACCGCGGTGAGAACACAACAACAGCGTCATCAGTAGCGAATAGAATATTAAATGCTAGCTCACCTAATGTTCGACATTTGGAATGTCGGTCTTTGCATACGAGACCGGCGTCGTCTTGTTCAGGTTTGATACATCCACATTATATTTTTTGTATTATCTCAATACATTCATGAGTATAAAAAAAAAACGTTCTAACATTTTTAGAAACATCAATCCACTCTCCGCATGCTTTGGAACCTTTCTCATCAAATGTTTCTCTAGCAGGAACCGAGAAACATTCAAATACACTGGAAGGTAAGTTGCAGATTATTATTACTATACGAATTTAACAGCTTCATAATTAATTACACAACCTTTTTTTGAAAGTATTAGAATAGCGACCTCTACAGGTTAAGACCTAGGAAGTATATATTTACTACTATTGTAATACTACTATTGTAATACTATACTTTTTTTTTATTGCTATGCCTTAGTGATTCAAGGTTTATGAGGTGATGAAGTATTCAATGGGTTATAATTATTCAATTAGGTATTAATTTTTATAAAACGTTCTGAAGGAGGCTCCATAGCAATTGTCATTTAGTAATTATACATATTTATACGATTAGAACAGATTTTCTCAATAAAAAGTTATTCATCATTTTCATTGTAATTATCACATACTTGCTTATGTCTGCCATATTTGGAGGTATACATATATGCTTACACCCTGAGTTGTGTTAGTGTTTTCTGGGGTACAAAAATGTACTGATTTGTATATATAAAAGATTATTAACATTAAAGCTCATAAACATTAACTTAGAAAAATAATGATATTTATCTCTCTCTCTCTCTCTCTCTCTCTCTCTCTCTCTTTTGATTGAAATCGTTAAAAACATGTTATTCCATTTGATTTGTAGACCCTGGAAATACAGATAGTGATACGGTTACATCAGAGCTTTCACGAGACAGCAAGCCGCGTAATATGAGAATACATTCTTTGGATAGTAACAGCAATTCCCATCAGCAGACATCATCGGCAAAAAACTCGGAAGATGTAGCATTAAAAACGGATTATAATGATGTTAGAACGCAATTAATGCATATTGTACGCAGCTTAAGTAGCCCGCTTACTGTTGATGAGACTGAAAAGCGATATCAGGCTGAAATTGTGCCGTGCACTTGCATAATTTTCGAAGACATGCCAAAGGAATCATTTGAACATAACAAGCTCAGTCGAATCGATATAGAATCAGATTTGGTAAATAAAGGTTCATGTGATATTGATATTTCTCGCGATAAAAAACAAAATGAGCAAGCCGCTATAAAAGCTGAAAACTGTGTCGTTGACGCTGCTGAGCAGACTATTGCTCAAAAGCCAATAAAGTCGATTTTTGATTTAGACTTTGATGATGACGACGATCCATTGCAAACGATTATTAAACATGTTTCACCAACAGAGTCGAACGTGAAAACGAAACTTGATATTGATTTTGATCCAACAGAGACTAACGTAGTTAGCTTACCTGAACAAGATATCAATAAAGATTTGAAAGCAACAATTACGGATAGTTTTTCAGCAGATCAGGAGTCCAGCAATATAATTGCAGAGCCTATTTCTATTTATACTGTACGCGAAGATCCCGAATGTATTGCAAGGCAACGGTTTGAAGTTCAAACGAATGATGTTACCAATTTTCATATAAATGCATTACATAACTATTACATACCAAACATAAATGGAAACTGGAACAGCATTGACTCGTCATTAGTGTTGAAGTCATCGTCAGTAACGGAATTTTTGCAAACTTTGGAGTCCTATTCAGTTACTGATGGCTCTGATGTGGTGCCTAAATATGGATCCCTCACATATGAGCAACGGATACGTAAGGACCTGAGCTATTTAAAATTCGTTCAGAATTGTAAATCAAAAAGTTTTAAATTGTTTATACCGCCGTTTTTGGGTGTCGCAAAGTGTTTACCAACGTGTCGCCTGGCAGCTAAAAGGCAGAAGGATAAAGCGAAAACTCTACCAACAATGAACAGTGCTAATACATTAGTAAAACAGGAAAAATCTGAAATGTATTGTAGCTATTTTGCAAATAATAGTAGGGGTCCCAACCCGCTAAGAGTTGAAGTCAATATAAATAATACACAAAAAAACAACGAAAGTCAAGTTCGATATTCTGATGACAATACAATCAAACGTAACGCTGCACTTGGTTACAATCTGCTGAAAGTGGTTAACGATAATAGTGAGGATTTTGAAAGTTTCCAAAAATCAGATGATTCAAATAATGGATATACAAATATGAAGTATGGGCGCTATAGAAGCAATAGTACTTTCAGCAGCTCTAATTTACAATTGACACAAGACTCAATAAATGAAAAACTAAGAAATCAAAGGACAGAAGATACAGAAAGGTCGGCGCAAATCGAAAGTAATGTCGAACGAAATAGAAAAAAACGTAGAAAAAGAATAAGACAAACGATTGTTGGAAATAATAGCACACACTATGATAATCACAATATACATAATTTAACCATAGAAGAAAACCCACATATTAAGCGCATCAAAATTGCAATCAACGGAAATGTTGCTAATCCTAGAGAGACATCGGCGATCAGTTGCGGCGATATTAACAGCGGCGATGAAGAAGAAGAGATGAGCGACATGGAAGTCGGTTACGATACTGTTGGATTCTCTCATTGTGCTCAAGCGGCAAGTGACGATGATCATGAGTCGAACAGAAGTCATTCAACAACTGTTGATAGCATGTTAGTAGACGAGGATGAACATATGGAGAATGATGATGACAATAATAGTAATGACGAGGAATACGCAATCGTTCAAAGGCCGTTGACTCAAGGCGGTAAAAGTAATGATCACATTGTGTTAACAATAAAGAAAACACCGAGTAAAATTAACTCACCGGCTAACTCTATCTCAGCATGTTCTCCAATTGTCGTTGGTGTTGCCACCGAAGCTGAGATGTCAACTGGCAAACAACAGGACGCTGAAATAATCGCTTCAAATCTTTCTGTGAACCCAAAGGCTGAAACATGTGGATTGGAATCAGCTTCTATGCCAGACACCTGCTGCAATAATTTAAAAAAATGTTATCGGTATAGCCATCGTCGTCGTGTTCGATATCGAAAACAGATTTGCCAGAAAGAAACAATAGATTTAGAACTAAATCATTTGTTTAACAATGTTCCCCGCAGTACGCAGCCTTTGGTAAAAACACATCAAAAATTATTCTTCACAAACGAATTATGCAGACAGGACAAGGCGGGCCGAAATGAGCGTATCGTTAATTACAGCAGTAGTAGTAGCAGTAGCTGTAGCAGCAGTAGTTCGAATGAGGATGATAGCGAATTCGAGGAAAGGAATCACAACCCTAGGCAAACTGATCAATGTTCAGTTGCTTCTTTAAAGAATTATAAATTAAAGAATGAGACTGGCCCGATAACATCAGTAAAGTGCATTGTCGCAAATCATGATGCTGAACATCGAGATGACTTGTACTTCTATTCTAGTGATGAATCCTCGATTGATGATGAACATAATGATGATGAAGAAGTACTGAATGTTATCAAGCTCAATACGCTTAGTGAATTACCATCAGAGAACAATGGTATGCTGCCGTCTTTCAACTCTATTGATGCCACAGATCATCAGCCAAACGTCACAGCAACAGCAGATCTGAATTTTAATGATGCTGATTTATGTTATACTAACGATAACGTAAGAGTTATTCAATCACACGACTTAGATTCTGTGAGCGATGCGAGTAAAATGAAGTATGTCATTAATAACCAAAATTCAAATGTAATGTTGAAAAATACCGAAAATTGTAATCAAATAATACCGCAGCCAACCATTGAATATAGAACTGGTATTCGTAGTGTTGTCGACGATTCCACCAAATGTAGTAGTCGAGTCCAGCAATTCAAGGAGTGGCATCAAGTTCTTCAGCTTCAATCCTATAATAATGAACCATTGATAGTTTTGCCATATGTTCTTCTTGAATAAACAATTATGAATACGACATTATGGGTCTGGATCACTTGATAAGTTTAACAATAATTTGATAAGTCTATAGCCGCAAATGCGATCGGATCATATAAAATTTACATGTGTGATAGAAAGTTGTAATGGCCCCTGCCCTCCCTCCTCATAAAAATAATGAACACCATACTTAAACATGGCAAACCGAAAAAACAATTTTAATAGGTATTCTATACTGATCCTACCATTTAATATTATAAATATGTGTATGGACATCAAAATCTATTAATTTAAGCGCGAGTCACTATTATAAGGTACTTTTTTCATTGACTCGGTTGATATTCAAACATATTTATAATTTAAGAAATTAAAAAAAAATAAATAAATAAAAAAATCAATGAAGTTAAACCACATTTTGCTACCAATTAGTTACAATTTTTTTTTTTTCATAATTATGTGAATATCAAATATATTTTGTTACATTCTATCGTTATTTTGTTCGCCTCTTTATAATATATAAACAAATATATTGTTTAATGTACATATACTCATGTGTATGTAATGGAAATGAAATGTACATGAAATGTAAATAAAGAAATTTTACTCTGACTTTCTGCTGTTTCTTTTATAGTGTACTACCAGCCCAAACCACTATTAATTCGAACAGCATGTTTTTTTCACAGTGCGCAATGTTTAACACACTATATTGTCAATACTACTAAAGATAACACATACCAATGCGTTTCGTCTTGTAGAGAATTTTATTCTCTTCACGATGAAAAAAAAAAAAAAAAATTGTTGCTCTATTTCCAACAACAACAAAATTATGAGTAATTTACTAAAACGCTTGGCATAACAGATGAGAAAAAATTGACCACTATTATTTCGAAAGCTGCCTAATGTGATTTACTATCATACTTAAAACAATAATTTAATTAATATTCGAATTGTGTTACGTCGCCCATGGCCTGCATTACGCATTTAGCTCATTTTAGAATTGATTTTAAAAAATTTTTGCAATGCTCTTGAGAAATTGAGTACCACATCTCTTGCAATTCGATTTTCAAGTCAGAAATGTTCCTTTTTGCTTCATTTCGAAGCTTGCTCTTTAATGATGATGGCTAATGCCACCAAATATTCTCAGTTGGGCTTAGTCTAGGCTAATTAATGGCCAATCTAAAACCTCCACTTGATTCCAGCCATTTTTGGTGCGTGTGGCTGTGCACATGATGCTCCGCCCTGCTGAAAAGTTTTGGTTCTGGTATTGATGTCCGCAAATTGCATTTTAAAATATGAATGTATTTTTCAGGAAGCGTAAGCAAAGGTGTTTCCTTGGCTCACGAGTAAGATAAGTTATTGGGTACGATCAGGCGCGTATACAGGGGGGGGTTTCGGGGGTTCAAACCCCCCCCGAAATAGTCGGAAGCTCAACATCCACTCTAAAATTGAAGTCACTCCAGAGGATATTTTGAACGAAATGGCGAAAACAAGTCGGAAAATAGACATTCTTTTATAGAACAAAAATTTGAAATAAAGGTCATCCATTATATTATTAAGTACGAATATGTGTATTTAATATTTGCTGAAAACCCCCCCCGAAAAAATTTTCTGGCTACGCGCCTGGGTACGATGCATAGTAGGTAATAACAAAACATACTTTATAAAAACCATATCCAATATTTTTAAAATGTAACCGCGTCCTTTTTTGCTTGACAGCTTTGGAAATTTCCTGCGACCACTTAGATCTTGGCGACGATCAGCCTTAACAATTTTGGCTAGTTGTCTTTTGTCGCGGGGTGTTATTGCTGATGTTCGGCCTCTATTCGCAATGTTCATGTCAATATTCCCAATTTTTTTTTTTTTAAATTTGTATCACCCCATGCATAAACGATTTAGACCAATTTAATTGCTTGGTGATCTCTTTAAGATTTAAAATAATCTCTAAGCAAAACTCGGATTTCGTTGCAAATAGGCTTACCACGTACCATCGTGGTTGCATCCTTGCATCTGCAGCAATTTTAAAATATTTGCCGCTGTATTGCGATATTATTCGTAGACTATAGTTAGATAGTTATTCTGTTTCATTGGTTGCTTTTTATACTGTCCGTCCGTCCGTCTGTCCGTCTGTCCGTCCGTCCGTCTGTCCGTATGAACGCAGTTCATTTCGGCGCTATTGAAGCTAGAGACTTAAAATTTGGAACACATACTCGTGTATAACTCCGATTTATAAAGTGTTAAAATTTTCCCGATCCGCCCACTAGGGGCATGGCAAATCGGAAAATGCATTTTCCGATATACCAGAAGTCATGTTAGTTGAAGAGCTAGAAAGCTGACATTTGGTATGTAGATGCGCGTTGACCACCCAAGTCCAAAAAGCTATGGTGGATATATCTCCGCCCATTGGGGGCGTGGCAAATCGGATAAAACTGTATCTCCTAGAGTTTTAAAGCTAGAACTTTGAAATTTTGCACGTAAGCTAAAGATGCAGGATATATAATTTTAAAACTGGCTTTCGATAAGGTTTTTTATCGATTAAAAAAAATAACGGGACGACGGACATTTGAAAAAAAAAATTAAAGTCTCTAGCTCTTATATCTTCTGAGATCGACGCGTTTATACGTACTAGAGACTTGTGCTTTGGAATGTACACACATTAACACATGATTATATTCTGAAGTTTCATTATGATTGTACGTCTACAAACGAAATTATTCAACAAATAAAAACTCAGAGTATTGTCTACAATGCAGCGCAGCCCAAGCGTAACACCTGCTGACTGCGGTGTTAGCAGAGCGCGGGTGTGTATGCATGTGTATGTATGTGTGCATAAAAGAAGTGCAGTATGATTAGAATATCAGCTTGGAGGGTTCAGGGTATCTCCTAGTCTCCTAGCAGTCTCGACTAGAGCCTTCTTGTTCATATATCATATCTACGCCTACAGGGGGCATCTCCTACAGTTTACCAGCTTCAAGTTCATAATCGCATTATTAAGTTACTGTGGATGATGCAAAAATAATTGTTACGTTTCTTTAGGGACTTGGCATATAGAAATTGGGCTGTGAATGACTATTCGCCCTGTTTCAATTTAAGGACGTCGTGCACCCCGACTAGAATTTTCTTCTTTTTATTAAATATACACATTTTTAGTATTCATTTCGTCGTTTATTATCAATTCGATTTGCATATTTTTTAGTCTCATATTTTTGTTTCGATAGCCGTGACCATTTCACAAATATAAAGTATGCGTGCAAGTAGCTCGTTGTAGATGTATAGGTGTGGCAGAAGACTATCTTAAGTTGGGCTACTTCGCTGACTTTGTGAATGTGGTAGATGGTCAGTGAGGATGCCAACAATCAGTCAGTCAGAGAAGTGGCGCAGCCTTAAGTTTAGTTCACTGCTTCCGTACATGATGTGTTGTTCAGTGATTTTAATATACATATATTGAATATATAAACGTAAAGAAAAATGGAAACAGCTGTAAAATTTAAATTATTGCTTATGTGTAAGGATGTAGGCAATATTATTTTGTTTATCTCTAAAGTATTACATACATATATGAATAGTAAGGTTAGATACGGTTCAAGGAGCCCCATTTCTATTTCTCATAGCATGGACTCCAATACCGCAGTCTTCCCAAATGTATAGTTGGTTTGCATTTTGAATATTTTGGGTCTTAGATTTTTTTTTTTTTTTTTCATGTGAATTAATTACATAAATGATATTTCTTTGATGAGCAGTCTAACAAACTTCGTCAACACGTTCAAACTTTGCTGAAGTTTAAGCATCAGAGCTGAGGACATTTACTGAAAATGCGCTCAGGGTTTCACCTTTCTTGGATACAGCTTTTGCTTGATATTGTCCCACATCATCTAAAGTACATTTGTGCACGGTGAACTTATAGCGATTACCATCTTTGGTGAACGAGTATCTGGTGCGTGCTTCGTCAATAGGTTTACCATCCTTTAACCAAGATAGATTGACCAGCTCTCCATCGAATTCACATTCGAATTGGGCATCCTCTCCTTCCATAACGGAAACGGAAACGGGAAATTGAACAAATGTCGGCTGCTTAGGATCATCGCCAGGTACGATAACATTGATTGTACAGGTACTGAATGATTCCCCCGCATCGTTAAACGCCTCGCATGTATAGGTTCCACCATCTTCTGGGAAAATTTCAGCGATCTGCAAACGATAAATGTTTGCTTCGTTGGTATATTGGAAATCCTTGCTTGGCTTAATCTCTTTATTGTTGTGAAGCCAAACGACATCAAAGTGATCGGCTCCAATAATGCGACAAGCCAAAGTAACCGCCTCTCCATCCTTCACAAATCTGGACTCTAAGTGACTAACTATTTTTGGTGGCTTGTCACTGGCAGTTGCCTGTCGTTTGCTTGACTGCTTGTCCAGAGCTGTGAATAAAGAGAGGTACAAATCAAAGAACCTAATAAATATTTCTACCAATCTGTGTCGTATTTACCAACGATCAGGTAAATTAGAAATATCGTTGGAAATGGAAGGGTTGGATTGGATGTTTAACACTTACGTTGAATGGTTAGCCTACATTTAGTTTCGACAGCACTAATGGAGTTTGTCGCCGTGCAAGAGTAGACGCCTTCATCTTCGGGGAATACTTCGTGGATGGTGAGCGTTGCAATACCGTTTTTGTATTTCAGATCCATTATTTCGGATGATGATATCGACTTGCCATTTTTCGACCATGTGATTTGTGGCTCCGGATCCCCCTTGACATGGCACATCAACTGCAACTGTTCGCCATCACGAATCGTCAAGTCGTGAAGTGGTTTTGTGAACTCTGGCTTACACATTAAGGAATCATCGGGTGGAACTAAGTGCGAAATGTGAATTCATATTAATTTAAATTTACTTATTAATATATCTTATATCACATTAAAGTAAATTGGTAATTATTATTACAGCGCACAAATTGTGAGTCTATATTTAAACAAGTTTCCTCTTATTTTTCACCAAGATATTTTTTTTACTCTTTTCAGGGGATCTTGAAGGTGGATTATCTTCATCAAAATTTTGTATTCGTCACATACGCCAACACAGTAAATCTGCATACTATTCAAATTTGGCATATAAATTTGAGTGAAATTATATTTTTCTTACACGAGTGAAATTTCCACTTTCATCTGAGACCCTGGTTTCCCATTGTCAAGGGTCCAACCATATATACATAGTTTGAGATATTTATAAAAGTGAAAATTGATTGATACGTACGTATTAGCTCTTTGGTAGCACTACGAGATCGTGATGGACTGCCGGGTGCCTGTAAGCTACTGGCTGCATATTTCTTTTTGCCTGAAATGCTATTCTGTGTCGATGAGGAACTTGCGCTTGTTGTCAAGTTGTTGTTGGTGACAGTCTATAGGAAACAGTTATCAATCAATTAGCCCGATTTCAATTATGTCCTTCTATTCTCACCTTAACGTCAGACTGATGTGAACTGCTGGAAATATTTGACGACGTGAATTGGCGTGTGGTTATAATCGGTGGAGGAGCCGGCTTGATGGGTTGCTCGATGTACTTTCGATCTGTTTTAGAAAAAAATTAAATACAAGATAACAAAATTGAGATAAATGTGCAATATAGCTACTTTCTACGGGCATTTGGGAAAGGGAGATAGGGATAAATTTAGATTTTTTAATTTTGGGTTCTCTTAGATATCTGTAATAGTATACACAAGCAAATAAAAAACTCAAAAACTTCTAGGTCGATGCGCTGATTATGAAAGTTATTGGGAATAAAATGATATCGTAAGATCTTGTATAATTCAAAAGTCCGTTTATAAAAATATAGTCAAAGCGGAATACAGAAATTTGACGATTTCAGATCTTTCGGTATACCCTTAATATGTATCATAGACGACAAGTAATTACATATATTAGTGATCAAGGGTCTAATATCAAATTTGTAAATCAATACGATTTTTTATAACATGCATGTGGTATACTACATATTATACAAAAAAGACATAAGTTTAACTGCACATAGGTAGAATAATTATGTATGAGTATACAAGTTTGCATGCTTAAGAAAAGAGAATAAGTAATAGTAAGTGTATGTTTTAGTCAAGAGTTTATTTATAAAAAATTACCTCCTGAGTAAAGGAAGTTGTGTGCAAGTTCGGCCTGCTCAGGCGTAACCCATTCTCCTGGATAAGACATTGAATTTGAGTAAATGCAATCAGAAATCAATTGTTTAAAAGTTTAAGCTCAAAGACATATACATACATACATATATAATATATGTATATAGTAAGCAAATAAAGTTTAGGTACACACGATTTTTATACCCTGAACCCATTGAAAATGGGAAATCGGGGTATAATGGTTTTGTTAAAAGTATGTAACAGGGAGAAGGAGGCGTGGCAGACCCTATAAGGTATGTATATTCTTGATTAGGGCGACGAACTGAGTCAATTTAGCCATGTCCTTCTGTCTGTCCGTCCGTCCGTCCGTCCTTATGTATGAACGCGTCGATTTCAGAAGATATAATAGCCAGAGACTCAACTTTTTTTTTTTAAATGACCGTATATACAGCGCGCATATCAAGTTTATCACAAAAAATCGATAACTCGTCCCGTTATTTTTTTATCGATAATAAACCTTATCGAAAGTCAATTATAAAATTATATCTCCTACATCTTTTGAGCTAGAGTCTCCTTTTATGTACTTTATAGAATTTCGGTTTTTGTTGAATTTCACCCTACACCTCTATATCCACCCCCTTACCCTCATCTTTGTAAAAGGCCTTTTTCAAATACTAGAGACTTGAGCTTCGGCAATGACACGCATAGTAATGATATAGTCATAATCTAAAAGTTTCATGAAGTACATCCACAAGAAAAGTTATTAAACATTTAAATTCCCCTAGTAAGCCCACACTGCAGCCCATGCGTGCCTGCGTGTATGTGTATATGTGTCCGCGTGTGCGTGTGTGTTTCTTTTGTAATCAGAAAGACGCGAAAAATTATATAAATATCAGTTCTTCGAAGGGTTCAGGGGATTTCCTCGAGCAGTCTCGACTAGAGCGTTTAAATTAAATGAAACAAGTAAAAGTGCTCTAGTCGAGACTACTCGACTGGAGATACCCTGAAAAGAACATAGCTTGCAGAGAACATTCGAACATTTTGAACTTTTTATACACACGAACAAAAACACATGTCCAGAAACATACACATGAATCAGCACGTACGCATTAACACACGCTCTGCTAACTGCGCAGTTTGCAGCGATTGCACTTCGACTGCAGGGTGGGCAATATTATGAGAATTTATTTGTTGATTAATTTCTCCTGTAGTGGGAATATCTTCATGAAACTTTCGGAAAATGATGAACCGTGTGTATATTCCAAAGCAGAAGTCTCTCTACGTATTCTGTGCATTCATCAAATGTATAAAAACAGTAGATTTTAAGTCTCTAGGTTTAATAATATTCAAATTATCCTGGTTATATATAATGTTTCCAAGGCCTCTTATCTCGTACATACATATGTATGTATATCCGAAATCTGGTCAATTTGATTGAGATTTGGAGATTTTCCTTAAGTTTTTCTTTTAAGATTCAGGTTATAACAGATTAATTATTGCAGATGTGGTTATACAGCCGTAAACCATTATGGCTTCGCCTCCATGTATTACAGTTGTAATTCATTTTTTAGCTGTAGTGCTAACTTGAAATTTCTCCAGACTTTGGAGATCCAAAAATATTAAATTTTGACTCGTGATTCCAAATACTTAAATCATAAAGTGAATCTGCTTCAAGTTTATTAAACCTGTAGACTTCAGATTTACTGTGTATATGCAACTGACGAATACACACATTTTGTAAAACACAAAAACGTATTTCAAATACTAGAGACTTGTGCTTTGGACTTCACATCTAATTTAACATTATGATTATGTTCTAAAAGTTAAATTAAAATGGTATGTCTACAAACGAAACGAATTTTAAATGTTGATTCATACATTTATTAAACAATTAAGTTCGTGTGTTTATGCGTACGTGCGTGTGCTTGTATATGTGCGTGACATATGCTGATTCTTGTGGAAGAGGAAAAGAAGCGTATAAATATTGAAATATCAGTTGATACTAAAGTATGGCTAATTTTCCATAGCATTTTATAGTTTTCTCGCCACTAGAACGAGATCGGGATTGTTCGGCCAATCCACATACAAATTTGCTCCCTAGGTGGCGCTTTATCATAATTGGACGCTATTTAGTTTGATCACTTTTCCTCGACCCATATAGACCATTTATTCTTCCAAAAATTACCCACATGAAATTCCAATGCATAATAAGTCAATAAATAATATATGTGACTCGAAGTAAAGTAAAAATGTAGATTACTGTTGGAAATATTAAACAAGATATAGCGGTATATGAAATAACAGACGTGTACCTAAACTTTTTGGGCATGCTTTTAGGTAGTATTGGCTGCCATAAAATGGTCATAAATGAAGAAACAACATTTGTTTTCATTTATTTTATAAGTAAATACTTGTCTTATATTTAAACTAATCCAAATTTATAAATTTCCATACAAGTTAAAAGGCTTTTTTAACAATTAATGTTGATGTACGGAGTATACCTAAACTTTATTTGCTGACGGTTTATGTATATTTTTATACACCGAGCTCGGATGTTCGGTAACTATTTTAAGGATGAGATATATTAGTATAAATTGAATTTACCTTCGACAATAACGACGCATGTTGTCTCATCTGTTCCATGGCAATTTGTTGCCTTACAGCTGTATTTGCCGGAGTCTGATGGCTTGCAATCAATTATTTCCATTGTGACAACGCCATCGGAGTGGGTCATTGCGTATTCGTATTTACTTAGCTCACGCCCATCCTTATACCACTTGACAGTAGGAACGGGCTTGCCACTAAGACAGCAGAGGAGCTTACATGTGTCGCGGGCTTGCATAACGCGTGGACGTAATAGGAATGTAAAACTGGGTGCCGATTCCGCTTCCTCCTGCCAGAAGGTGTAGGGCAAGGGCTCACGACGTCGAACCGGCGTCGATTCGGTTCTATATCTTGGTTGCTCCTTTGGCAGTGGATGTACATTGAGGAAAACTACTTCCTCTCTGGAACCATAATGGTTTTCGGCGCGTATTATGTATTCGCCACGATCATCTAGCTTGACGCGATTAATTATAAAGTAATAGTCATCTCCTGCATACCGTTTCATAAACTTAACACTCTGCCTTAACTCAATATTGTTGTGCGTCCAAGTGAGCGTGGGCGTGGCAATCGCGATGCACCGACAATAGAATTTCACGCTCTGTCCTTCGTAACAGAACTGTGACGAGGGTCGGATGACAAATCGAGGAGCAGCTTGTCGACGATCAAACACGGCGTCATGAATCTTATATTTCTCCATTAACAATTTTCGTAGTGATGAATACTCGGATAGGCGGCCAATAGGCAATAGATATTTGCCAAATTCCTCGTATTTCTTTCGCAATTTCTCGCGATATGCTAAATAACGATCGCGAGCAATCTTCTGTGTTAGCTCCCTATGATCGCCTGTCAGCCATGGATGAAGCAGACATTCGTGAGCAGTCATCCGTTTCTCTTTGTTGGCAATAAGGAGCTTGCGTATAAAGTCTTTGCCCTCATCGGATATATGCTTAAATGCATCCATATCGAAATCCCAATCGCAGGCTTTAACATTCTTTAGAGTCTGTATATCATTTTCTCCAGCGAATGGCGAAAGTCCACTTAGGCTATATCATACAAAAAGAAATCAAACATTCATGCAGAATTACATATTGTACACTGTTTAAAAAAAATAAACTTACAGCACATACGCAAGCACACCCGTAGCCCACATATCTGTGTAAAAGCCAACTGGCTCTCTGTTTACAATTTCAGGGGCTGCAAATTCGGCTGTGCCTGTTGTGATTTTTACGACTTCGTTAGGATCCAATCGTGTGGCCAGACCAAAATCAATTAGTTTCACATTTGTACTGCTGCGTGTCTGGCACATTATATTCTCCGGCTTTATGTCCAAGTGAATAATATTCTTCTCGTGCATATGTTTGATACCCTCGCAGATCTGTCTCATATAATTAATAACTTCGGCTTCGGTCATAACGTAACCTTCAGCAGTGATACGTTCAAATAATTCTCCACCAGATAAGCTGTGACGTATAAACGAAATAAATTTATATTATATTAAATGGTAACAAATATAATTATGAACTATAATATAATTAAATATATTACTACAGTCGAGTCTCGATAATTCGTAATGGCAAGGGACCCGAATATTTTACGAATTATAGAGGTTTTCGATTTAACGGGGAGTAAGAAATCAAAATACGAATTGATGGGGTTTTTATACCCTGAACCCATTTTCAATGGGAAATCAGGGTATAATTGGTTTGTGAAAAAGTATGTAACAGGGAGAAGGAGGCGTGGCAGACCCCACAAAGTATATATATTCTTGATCAGGGCGATGAGCTGAGTCGATTTAGCCCTGTCCGTCTGTCCGTCCGTCTTTTTCGATAACTCATTCGATATCTTTTTTATCGAGGATAATCGATAAATTTGTATTGTTTTTTCAGCCTAATTTGAACACTTTTAGACATAGAGACTTCAGATTTACTGTGTATAAGCATTAGATAGATGCTCACATTTTGTCATTTACAGATTTTGGATACCACGCCTCTTCGCCCCCAATTTGTAAAAAACGTATATGAAGTACTAGAGACTTGTGTTTTGGAATGTGCACATATTTTAACGTTATGATAACGTTCTGAAAGTTTCATTAAGATCTTACGCCTACAAAAGAAATTATTCAACAAATAAAATATCATAATATTGCCCACACTGCAGCGCAGCCCATAGCGCGGGCTTATGCGTGCGTGTGGATGCATCTGTATATGTGCGGAATGATTAGAATATCAGCTTGTAGGGTTCAGGGTATCTTCTAGTCGAGCAGTCTCGACTAGAGCACTCTTACTTGTTAATAAGTTAAAATTGTTGAAATGAAGTTAAATATAACAAGTAAGAAAGCTCTAGTCGAGGCTGCTCGACTAGGAAATCCCCTGAAACCTTCGGAGAACTGATATTTCAATAATTCTCCGCGTCTTTCTGCTTACAAAAAAAAAACACACACACACATGCATAGACACACATAGCCACGCACGCATTGACACGCATGGGCTACAGCTTGCGCTTACTATGAGAACTTAATTGTTTAATAACTTTTTTTGTGGATGTACGTTCTTCATGAAACATTTTTAGATTGTGATTATATCAATACTATGCGTGTATATGCCAAAGCTCAAGTCTCTAGTATTTGAAATACGCCTTTTACAAAGGTGAGGGTGAGGGGGTGGATATAAGGGTGGGGGGTAAATTATAACAAAAATCGAAATTCTAAAAAGTACATATGAGTCTACATTAAAAATTTGAAGACTCTAGCTCTAAAGATGTGGGAGATATAATTTTATAACTGTCTTTCGATAAGGTTTTTTATCGATAAAAAAAACCGGGATGAGTTATCGATCTTTTTTGATAAACTTGATATGCGCGCTGTATATACGGTCATTTTAAAAAAAAGTTCACGTCTCTAGCTCTTATATCTTCGGAAATCGACGCGTTCATACATACGGACGGACGGACGGACAGACAGACGGACAGGGCTAAATCAACTTATCTCGTCGCCCTGATCAAGAATATATATACATTGTGGGGTCTGCCACGCCTCCTTCTCCCTGTTACATACTTTTAACAAAACCATTATACCCTGATTTCCCATTGAAAATGGGTTCATGGTTAAATTATATCTCCTACATCTTTTGAGCTAGAGTCTCCAAATTTGAAATGTAGACTCATATGTTGATTATAGAATTTCGGTTTTTTTTATAATTCACCCCCACCCCTATATCCACCCCCTCACCTTTGTAAAAGGCGTATTTCAAATACTAGAGACTTGAGCTTCGGCATATACACGCATAGTAATGATATAATCATAATCTAAAAGTTTCATGAAGAACGTACGTCCACAAAAAAAGTTATTAAACAATTAAGTTTCCATGAGAAGCCCACACTGCAGCCCATGCGTGTTTATGCGTGCGTGCCTATATGTGCCTATGTATGTGTGTGTGTGTTTCTTTTGTAAGCAAAAAGACGCGGAGAATTATTGAAATATCAGTTCTCCTAAGGGTTCAGGGGATTTCCTAGTCGGGCAGTCTCGACTAGAGCTTTCTTACTTGTTTTTATTTTATTTTATTTTTTTTATTTTTTACGAATCGTCTGCACGATTCAACTAAAATGAGCAAATTAATGTAAATCCAATAGAGAGAACAACGAAATTTCGCTCAGGAAGCGACATAAACGCGCCATGCATAATAGTCTACGAAGTGAAGACAGAGCTGAAGACAAGACAAGTTGCATAGTGCCAAAAGAATTTGTTGTCCAAACAGCAGCGGGTGAAGCTTGCGTTTAACAGAAAAATCAAGAATTACGAATTACAAAAGGTTACGAAACGACATTACGAATTATAAGAGGTTTCGAAACGATTCATAAGAGACAAGATCATGGCAGTAGGCAGAAAAATTACGAATTAACGAGGGGACCAAAATGTATGGGATTTTTACGAATTAACGAAACTTTTTTAAGGGACCAGAAGTTTCTTACGAATTATTGAGGTTTTCGAGGTTTACGTCTAAAAGTCATTATAGGTAGCTGTCATATAGATTTTTGGCTTAGTAAGTGAATGTTTTTTACTTTTTACTTACAATTCAAGTATAAGAACCATTTCGTCATCATCTTCGAACGCATCATGTAAGTTGATCAATTTTTGATGATGCAACTGGTTCATAATGTCAATCTCACGTCGAATCAAGTCTTTCTCAACAGCATGTGATACGGGTATAAATTTGGCAGCGAATATATTTCCAGTGCTACGCTCCCGACATCTGTGTACAACACCAAAGGCCCCGGTACCAATCTCCTCAAGTATATCGTACCTATCGTAAACGCTTTGATGGGAAATTTCAACGGGCTGTGGCACGAATTTCGAGTATATGTCGAATACATATGAATCGTAGTCTTTAATTGGTCCATCAGCCTTGCCGCGTATCCTTTTGCCGTTTTCATCCAGTTCCCATTTACGCTCTGCTGGTTTCTTCTTAATTGACTCTTTCGTCTTGATCAGTGTGCTTACTTCCGATGGATCAGACCGTCCATAGACATTATCGGCAAATATACGGAAATCATACTCTTTGCCAGGTGTGAGACCAGTAACAGCCATTGAAGTGAAACGAGTGTTACCAACACGTATCCATGAAGAAAGTGGATATTCACGCCTCTCAACCAGATAATTTGTAATATCGCTGCCGCCATCCCAAACAGGTGCTTTCCAGCTTAGAGATAACGAGTCCGTCCCAATACTCTCAACCAATGGGAACCGTGGTGGATCTGGACGATCACTGATTTGCACTTGAATTACAGCAGTATCCGACCCAAGTTCATTCTCTGCTGTTATTCGGTATGGGCCAGAGTCGAGCTGCGATCCATCACGAATTGTTAATATGGCGTGGCGGTCTTTAACTTCAACATTATAGTGTCCGCCAGATTCAATTTTATCACCATCCTTTACCCAGTTAATGCGGGGTTTGGGGAAACCAGTGAACGGTATTTTAATCACAACATTTTCACCCTTATCAAAGTAAGCAGTGTCTCTGAATCGTGGTGGAACATTCAACTTCGGCGCAGCTGTAAATTGTCAATAGAATAATTTGATATAGTATCTGACTCTATTTATGCTTATAAAAGAAGGTTAAACTTTTCTTAATACTAAGGGCGTAGTAAACCTATAGAAACGGCATATATGGACATATATATATGGATATGGCTATTTTACAAAACCAGTATACTCTGATTTGCTATCTTCAATTAGTTCAGTTTACAAAAAAACAGAAATAAAGATAGTTAAGACTGCTCGACTACTTCGAGGAACATATTTCCATAATTCTTAGCTCATTTTCTGTTTACATAAGAAATAGAGCATGGACACACATAAATACATGTGTAATTTATGTTGAAATGAAACTCAATGCTTTCTCCGACTCAGCTAGTGGTGTTAATGTGGTAATGAAATACTTACTCATAATAGCGAGAGCTGCACGTGTTGACTTGGCACCAGCTTTATTTACGGCACGACAAACATATTCATCAGCATCTTCGCCGAATACGTCGTTAATATTCAAGAAGTGATTATCACCTTCGGAATATATGTGATAACGAGCTCCACTCGTTATCTCGCGCGCTCCTTTATACCATGTGATGGTTGGTCGAGGAACTCCGATGATTTCACATATGAATTGCGCATTATGGTTCTGTATGCAGTTCACATCACGTAGTGGCTTCACAATAACAGGAGCTGTTGCCGCCTTTGGATCTACTATTTTAACAGCCTGCGAGGCGGTCGACGGTTTCGATAGTCCTGCGCTATTTTGTGCAAATACGCGGAATTCGTACTGACGACCTTCAATCAAATGATGACAGTTGATTTGATTTGCAGCACAGATAATTTGATTAACTCGTTGCCAAGTATCGCTGCCAATTTCACGTTTGTCAACCCAATATCCTTGTATATAGCTGCCACCATCCAACTCCGGCTTGTTCCATTCCAAATGGACAAAGTCTCCACCAATCTCAGTAATGTCTGGAATGCCAGGAGGTGATGGTGGATCGATTGGTGCCTTGGCGCGAATTGGATTCAAGCCTTCCAATGGAGAACCAATGCCGTTTTCATTAACAGCCATTACGCGGAATATGTACTCTTGGTTCTCGATCAAACCTTGCACATTGAAGTTTGTATCCTTGCAGGTGCTGGACACAGTGATCCAATGGGGTGACGATATATCCTTCCGTTCAACCACATAATGCGTTATTCTCAGACCACCATCATACGCTGGTGGACGCCAGGCCAATATGCATGAATGCTTGTTAATGTGGGAAACTCCCATTGGTCCAACGGGTGCTGAAGGCAATCCGGTAATACGTGCATCAAAATGCCCGACTGCACTACCAGAATCATTGCTGAGCTCAATTTGATAATTGCCACCATCGGTCTTATCGATATCGCGAATAAATATAGCAATATAATCATCAAAGACAGTATACTTAAAATGGGATTCATCAGCCACATCGGAGATGAGCTCGTTATTTCTGGTTATCTTCACTGAAAGTGGCTGATCGCCTGAATAGTAAATCTTAATTTTTGTGTTATCACCCTCTGGTAAATACAACTCATTGGGGCATCGGTTTATAATCGGTGGTGAGCCAACTTTAAGATAACCAGATGTATGCACAAATCCAAGCGAGTTAATTGCTTCGCAAGTGTAGTCACCATCATCGCCTGATTGCACATTTGTGATGTGTAAACGGAAGACACCGTCTTTACTGTCACATGTAAAACGTCCTCCAGGTTGCATCTGGATTTCTTTACCATTTCTCAACCATCTGGCTGTGGGACTTGGTTTACCAGATGCAGCGCATTGTAACGTAAAATCTTTGCCACAAGGTGCAATCCTGTCTTGTAATCTCGATATCCAATCTGGCTTCTCGCCACCTAAAATTTCGCACACCTTAATGGGCATAGTACAATGGCTGGGCTCTGAGCGTCCTGCAGCATTAATAGCAAAAATTCGGAATTCATAATCGCCCATTTCGATAAGGTTAATAACTGTGAATTCAGTATCGAGAACATTGTAATCATTACATTTAACCCAAACTGCACCCCCAATATCTCGACGTTCTATAACGTAACCAGTAATGCGAGAGCCTCCATCGCTGAGTGGTTTCTCCCATTTTAGATCGACATAATTTTTGCCCACTTTCATAACCTGTGGTGTGCCGGGAGGTGATGGTATATGGAATTTACCCTTCAGTTTGAATCGCATTGATGGAGGAGATGGTTTACTGTAGCCAGCAGCATTCTTCGCTTTAATACGGAATTCATATTCGCTTCCATTCGTTAAGTTGTACAATTGATATTTAGTGTCTTTTATTAAGTACTCATAGGTATTCCATGATGAATCATTAACGATGTCACGGTATTCAATTTGATAACCCTGAATGCGAGATCCACCATCACTGGCTGGTCGTGTCCATATTAATGTTACATTGCCAGAATCCCAATCAATTACCTTCGGCTGTCCAGGTTCATCGGGAACGGTGAATTGATGTTTGGCAGTTATGGGTTCAGGCATGTCTAGTGGCTCTGATAGTCCATATTGATTCTCAGCTCTTACACGGAAATGGTATTTGTGATTGGGTTCCAAGCCCATTACATCGTAATGTGTATTGCGTACAAAACTGCTAACCTTTATCCATGTACCACTAGTGTCCAATTTCTCAACCACATAATTTGTGATTGGTGACCCACCATCGTCAAGTGGTGTCTTCCAAGCGAGTGTGCAGGTATCTGGTGTGATATCATAGGCATTCAAGGGACCTTGTGGGGCACCAGGTCTGTCAACAACGGTCACATGACAGGATGCTGTGTCGGAGCCCTTGCTATTTGTTAGTGTAATTGTATAGGACCCAGTTTCCGAACGTTTAGCACATTTATTGTGGTAAACTGAACTGTAATCATCTGTATCAAATCGAATGCGTTCATCGGCTGATACATCGATACCATTGATATTCCAAGACGGTGTTGGTCGTGGATTTGCATGATATGGTACTGTTATATGGAATTCCTCACCGGCAATTACAGTCATATCCCTTATAGATAAGTCAGATGTTATCTTTGGCGCGTGGGGCGGACGGCGACAGAAGATAAGCTCGCTTGATGCACTAAATGGTGATTGACCCGCCGCATTGACAGCAGCAACTCTAAATTCGTATTCTGCATTTTCGATTAAATTGGGTACCTTGCAGGTAAGATCTGGACAGAGGGCATGGACAGCCTTTGTCCATTTGTCTTCACTCAAAAGTCTCTTCTCGATTACGTATCCGGTTATTGGCGATCCACCATCATGTTTGGGCTTAGACCAAGCAATCGTAATACTATCCTCTGTAGAATCTATGCCTCGAGGTATGCCAGGTGCATTTGGTACATCGAATGGGTGCCTTGCTCTGATGGGCTCTGACGTAGTGGCCGGATCTGATTCACCATATTTATTTTCCGCAATTACTCGGAAATCATATTCCTTACCAATAATCAGATTACGTACACGTACAAATGGCACAGTACAGTAGCTACTGACCTTTGTCCATGTTGAAGAACGAGCCTCCTTCTTCTCAACAATATAGTTTTGAATCGGAGAGCCACCATCATCTAGCGGCGGATTCCAATATAATGTTAAAGAATCACCCGCAAATTCATCAGCACGCAAATTGCTTGGCGCTCCAGGTCTATCCAAGACTTTTACGTTAATAGTAGCCGTATCATAACCGTGTGGATTCTTAAGCTGTAATCTATACTGTCCTGAATCCGATCGCCTTGAGTTCTTTACAACGAATGAAGCAGCGTCATCAGTTAAGTGCTGGTGCACACGTTGATCATCATCCAGCACAACATCATTTGAATACCAGAATGCTGTTGGTTTTGGGAAAGCAACATATGGTACGTGAATGCTGAAATCATCCCCGGCACGACAAACAATATCGCGAACTCCACCTAAGTCCATGCATGGCTTATTTGGCTGTTCTTCAATTTTTATGGGCTGTGATGGTTTGGATGGATCTGAGCGTCCAACATCGTTTTCAGCAATGATACGGAATGAATATTCTTCACCTTCTTTCAAATCTGGTACCGTAAATACAGTAGAATTAATCGGTATGTCATTAACTGGATTCCAATCCTTTGAATTTTTAGGTCGTTGCTCAATATAATAGCCTTTGATTTTGGATTTTCCATCATTTCGCGGAGGCCGCCAGGATAATGTGACACTATCCCTTGTGATGCGGTCGGCTTTTGGGGGTTCGGGTGGATCGGGACGATAGCGTTGTAGTTCAGCTGATATAGGATCAGATGGCTTTGATGGGCTGCCGGGGCCCGCTTCATTGACAGCAGTTACACGGAATTCGTATCTAGAGCCTTCTCGCAAATCGGGTACTGTATAGCTAGTATTCGGGGTTGGATAGTTATTACACTTAATCCATTCGCCACCGCGTTCTCGTCTTTCGACAATATAACCTGAAATCGGCTTTCCGCCGCAATAATCTGGTGGATGCCATTCCAATGATGCTGAGCTTGGGCTATATCCAACAACTTGTGGCTGTGTGGGTGCACCTGGTGGATCGAATGGGGACTTTGCCACAACGGGTTTACCTTCGAGAGCATCGGAAACGCCGTATATATTCTCAGCCCTGACACGGAATAAATATTTTTTTCCTTCCGTTAGCCCCTTGACGGTGTAATTTGTTTTCGGGCAGTAGCCAGGTACAGGCTTCCAATCATCAACACCAAACTCTGTAAATTCAACAATAAAGCCTGTTATATCACTGCCACCATCATCTGTCGGTAAATTCCATTGCAATGAAATGTGATCAGGTGCTATCTCAGTGTAGGTCAGGGGACCTTCGGGCGGCCTTGGTTTATCAACTACTATTATTTCAATATCAGCAGAGTCTTTGCCGAATTCATTTGATGCTGTAACCTTATATACTCCAGAGTCTTTCCTAGTTGAATCATCAATGCGGAAAATTGTACGCTCCGTATTTGTATCGAATGAGATTTTGCTACCCTCTGATAATTTTATGTCACCGCGCTTCCATTCAACCGTCGGCGTTGGTGCACCAGAGATCGGGATATGAACACTGACTGGTTCGCCAGCACGTACTTTAATACGTCTGCCGAGCAGGCCATCGAGATAGAGTTTTGGCTTCTCCCGCATGGGGCGCGCATTGAGTGTAGATGATGGCTCTGAAGATTTTCCATTTCCGGCTGCATTAACTGCCGATACTCTGTATTGATATTGATGATTTGGCGATACTCGATCATCCCTATATTCGGTGGTCGGAGTTGGCTCTCCATTGATTTTAATCCATCGACCAGTATTTACGTCTCGGCGCTCAATGTCGTAGCCAAGTATGGGTGAGCCACCGTTGCTTATAGGCTGTTTCCATTTGATAGTAATATGATCTTTATCACTGTCTAATAATTCTGGCTTACCTGGTGCTCCAGGGACGGTGTATTGACTTTTAGCTATAACAGGCTGATCCGATGTTAATGGATCGGAACGTCCCTGCAAATTCTCAGCCATTACTCTAAACTCGTACTTGGTACCTTCTAAGAGTCTTGGAACAACTGCATGATTGTATTTTGCGTTAACGTAAGAAACAGCAGGTACCCAACCGCCGCCATGTGTTAAATCTCTTTTCTCGATGACATATGCAGATATTTCAGAGCCACCATTATCTTTTGGTGGTTTCCATGATATGGTCACAGAGTTAGCAGTAATTTCTTCGTACTCTAATGGGCCATCGGGTGGGCCGGGACGATCGAGAACAATTAGTTCAAAGCTACCCTCATCGATACCAGAATCATTGCGCAAAAGCAAATGATAAATTCCAGAATCTGTACGTTGACAATTAACAGTATGGACAACAGTATGGTGTCCTATTGTGGTAATAGTGGATCTTTCATTTGATTTCAATGCATTATTCTTGTGCGTCCATATCGCTTCTGGTGCTGGCTCGCCAATAAAATCTATATCGATGTGGAATATAAGTCCGGCCTTAATACGTACTTCGTGTAATGGTGTTATAATCTTCGGTGCCAAATAGCGTGGCTTGGCCATTATCATATCCGATGGCTCGGATGGTTCGGACTGGCCAGCTTGATTGACAGCAATTACTCTAAATTCATATTCTTGGCCCTCGACAAGTTCTGGTACAGTTGCTGCAGTCTTATTCGGAGGTACGTGAACAACATTCACCCAGTATGGGCTTCCCTTTTCTTTCTTTTGTATAATATATTCGGTAAGGGGTGCACCACCATCCGATTTTGGAACAGCCCATTGTAGGTCAACATGGTCGCGATCCCAATCGGTAATACTTGGCTTACCAGGTGCATCGGGCTCATCGAAGTCATTCTTAGCAATAATGCTTTTTGATGCTTCTAATGGCTCCGACTCGCCTATTGCATTGACAGCCTTAACACGGAATAAATATTCTTTGCGATGAACAAGACGTATAATATCATGAACTGGATGGGTACTCATGCCTGCATCTGTCCATGTTCCTCTGGACAAGTCCATTTTTTCAATAATGTAATGCAATATTGGTGAACCTCCATCATCATCGGGCACCTGCCATCCCAAGTGGCAGCCATCCCTCGTTATCTTTGTGATATCCAATGGACCCTTTGGCGCTGATGGACGATCAAGTACTGTTGCGTGTGCTGATGCATCAAATGAACCGTGCTCATTTTTCAGTATCAATGTATATCGTCCTTCATCAGTCCGCAGAGCTGAGGGTATTTCAAAAGTCAGTTCATTTTGGAAAATATTTGACTCAATACGATTATTTGGCTCAATTTCTTTGCCATTGTAAAGCCATTTAATTGTCGGTCTTGGTGAAGCTTCAATTGGTATCGTCCAGCCCAGACGTTTACCAGCATGCACAGTTATATCATTTAAGAGAGATTTATCAAAGAATGGAGCCAGGAAGCGAGGCTTGCAGATAACGGTTGCTGATGGATCTGATGGATCACTCTGACCACCGCGATTCACAGCAATTATACGGAACTCGTACTCTCCACCGTCAGTTAGATCGGCTATATGGGCTTTTCGTTCATCTCCAGGTATAACAGCAGCACGTTCCCATAGTCCGAATTTGGGTCTTTTTTCGACAATATATGATGTAATAGGTGCTCCACCATCCCTTTTGGGTGCAGCCCATTCCAGGTCCACAAAGTCCTTGCCCCAATCAATAGCTTGTGGTTGACCTGGCTTATCTGGATGAGAATATGGATCCTTAGCTGTAATGGCTTGACTAGTTGTTAAAGGCTGTGATTGTCCTTGTTTGTTAACCGCACGTACTCTAAAGTTATAATCATGGTTTTCAATAAGATTGTCAACACGAATCTCAGTGCCAGCACATTCTCCGACAGGCACCCAACGCATTGCTTCATTATCCATTTTTTCAACGACATAGTGCGTTATTTCGGAGCCGCCATCATCTTTAGGTGGTCGCCAACGCAGGGTCATTGAGTTTTTGGTTATCTCATCCCCACGTAGTGGTCCTTCGGGAGTAGTTGGAACATCTAGTACAGTGACTTTCACAGTATGGTTGTCAATACCATTAATGTTGCGGGCAACCAATTTGTAGGATCCAGTATCTGCCCGTTTAGCATCTAGAATACGCAATTTCGTGTGATCATCGAAATTTACAATTTTCACACGATCTGTATTTATAACCATATTATCTTCATGGGTCCATTCCTTACTTGGAATTGGCTCTCCACTAACTGGCACGTCAAATTCTAATACATTTCCTGCACGAATCTTAATATCCAACATGAAATTCTTATCAATTTTAGGCGGCAAATTCTTGGCACGCGCAACATGCGGTTCAGTCGCATCGCTTGGTATACCGGGACCAGCTTTATTTACTGCTCTGACACGGAATTCATATTTAACACCTTCAATCAAATCAGGCACATGACCGCTGGATACATCGCCATCGACTTCAGCGCATTTCTCCCAATCCGGAGAGTATTTGTCTCGTTTCTCGATTATATAACCACTTATAGGTGAGCCACCATCGTTTTCTGGCTTTGTCCATTCCAAGTCCACAAAATCTTTATCGAAATCTTTTATAGATGGAGTTCCTGGCTTGGTGGGCTCGTTATATGGATTTTTGGCTTCAACGGCATGAGGTGTCGTAAGTGGATCTGATGTACCTTGACGGTTCCTAGCACGCACTCTAAATTTGTATTTATGCCCGGGTGTAAGGCCTTTCACACTTAAACTAGTAATTGCTCCATCTGTCTCTGCTGCTGGTACCCAACGACCAGTTGCATCGTCCATTTTCTCTACCACATAGCTATCTATCGGCTGCCCACCATCGTCATCTGGTGGATTCCATTGCAGCGTGCAGCCTTCTGCATGAACATCTTCCACTTTAAGAGGTCCATTGGGTGGGGATGGCTTGTCAACAACAGTTACTTTTACATCAGCACTATCTTCTCCGTTGGCATTTTCCGCACGCACGGTATATAGACCAGAGTCAGAGCGGGTAGCATTAGTCACTTTAAGTTTGGTATTATAGGGAACATGGGTAACTTTCACGTTATCTTTTGAATACACCTCTTTTTTTTTAAGTAGCCATTTAGTTAAAGGTGCTGGCTCTCCGGATACTTTGCAATCAAATGTAAAAGCTTGCCCAGCCTTGATGCGAACTTCAATTAAGTTGGAGCGATCAATAACTGGCGGCTTATTGCGCGACTTTGCAACAATGGGAGGTGTTGCATCAGATGGTTCACCTGGTCCAGCGGCATTAATGGCGCTAACACGGAATTCATAAACTTGGCCTTCAGTTAGGTCAGGAACAGTAGCTTTGCATTGATCAGCTGGTACTTCCAAAGCCTTTTCCCATTGACCATATTTATCTTTCTTTTCAATAAGATAACCAGTTATTGGAGATCCCCCGTCACTTAGCGGTGGCGTCCAAGTCAAATCGATGTGATCCTTATCCCAATCAGTTGATCTTAGGTTTTCAGGCTTCCCAGGCTCGTCAAACGGATTCTTAGCTATAATTGATTCTTCGCCAACTAATGGAGCCGATTCGCCCTCTGCATTTACAGCCGATACCCTAAATTTATATTCATTACCAGGCGTTAGACCAGTAATATCGGCCTGAGGCTCTGTTGATCGTCCACATGGTAACCAACAACCAGTTTCGGGATCCAACTTATCTATTTGGAAATAATCAATAGGAGTACCACCATCATCGTTAGGTCGTTTCCATTTCAAATGACATCCTTCCTTATGCACATCAGATATCTGAAGTGGTCCATTAGGTGGTGTGGGCTTATCCGTAATAATTACATTAATCAGTACACTATCCTTGCCAGAGCTATTTGTAGCTGTTACCAAATATTCACCAGAGTCACCTCTTTGAGTCGGGCGTATAACAAGTTTGGTGTAATAGTCGGGCGTTTCAATTGTTGTATTCTTTCCAGATTGCAAGGGATAATTGGAAAATTTCCAATCCACTTTTGGTGCCGGCTCACCAATGATAACAGCGTCTAACTTTAGTGCTGTTCCGGCCGATATAGTCACATCGCGTAGATTTCTGCGGTCTATCTTTGGTGCCAAATAACGCGGCTTAGCTATAAATGTCTTGCTTGCATCAGATGGCTCTGATTGTCCACCCTTGTTTAGCGCAGTAACTCTGAATTGGTATTCATTTCCTTCTATTAGCCCATTCACAGTGGCGATAGGGGTAGGCGAGTCAGTTTCTAAGGCTTTTTCCCATAGTGGACTATATTTGTCCTTGATTTCAATAATGTAGCCAGTAATGGGAGAGCCCCCATCACTAGCTGGTTCATTCCAAGAAAGTTCTGCTTTGTTGGCTGACCAGTCTGTTGGCTCTGGGGTACCAGGCTTGGATGGTACCGCTAAATAATAAACAAGTATTATAAATTTAAAAATTAATTAAAATAAATGTTACTAATTCAAACTTACTAAATGGATCTTTGGCGACTATTGAGCCCAAAGTTTCAAGCGGTTCAGATTCACCTTCCTTGTTTACAGCTTTCACGCGGAACTTATACTCGTGGCCGGGTATTAAGCCATCAATAGTAATTTCTGGTATATCGCTTTTACCAACAGGTAACCAAACACCTGTGTCGGGGTCGAACTTTTCTACCAAATAGCCATCAATTGGCTCACCTCCATCATCTTTAGGTTTTTTCCACTTAAGTTTGCATCCATCTTTGTGAATATCGGATACTTCAAGCGGGCCTTCCGGCTTATCAGGCTTAGCTGCAAGAATTGAAAAAAATTTTAGTATATTAGCTTCAAGAATCACTTACATAAAACAAACCCAAACAAAGCGTATATGTACTTACTTATGATATTAATCTGGAATTCGACCTGATCTTGACCATAAAGATTATTAGCGGTAATCTTGTAAAGTCCAGTATCCTTTCTCTCTGGCCTACTGTTGATATATTTGGTGTTGTAGGGAACTGTTTCTATGCGACTCGCAGATGTGGGATAAACTCCTTTGCCATTTTGGGTCCAACTTATTTCAGGAGCTGGTTCGCCACTGACATTAATGTCGAGGAATATCGGCTCACCAGCTTTAATATTATATGTTCGAATGTTTTTGCGATCAATCTTTGGTGCCACTATCCGAAAGAAAGAAACAGTAAAAGTTAATAATCAAATATTCAATCAGACTTTATGCAAACTTCTATCATATACTCTATTAGTTATGAAATTATGCGAATATTGGCAAATAGACAGGCAGACGTTGCTTACGCTTGTTATTTTTATACCCTGAACCCATTGAAAATGGGAAATCAGGGTATAATGGTTTTGTTAAAAGTATGTAACAGGGAGAAGGAGGCGTGGCAGACCCCACAAAGTATATATATTCTTGATCAGGGCGACGAGAAAAGTTGATTTAGCCCTGTCCGTCTGTCTGTCTGTCCGTCTGTCCGTCTGTCCGTATGTTTGAACGCGTCGATTTCCGAAGATACAATAGCTAGAGACTTCAACTTTTTTTTAAAATGTCCGTATATAGCACGCGCTTATCGAGTTTATCACATAATTTCGATAAATTGTCCGATTATTTTTTTATCGATGAAAAACCTTATCGAATGTCAATTATTAAATTATATCTCCTACATCTTTTGAGCTAGAGTCTCCAAATTTGAAATGTAGACTCATATGTTGATTATAGAATTTCGGTTTTTGTTATAATTCACCCCCCGCTCCTATATCCACCCCCTCACCCTCACTTTTGTAAAAGGCGTATTTCAAATACTAGAGACTTGAGCTTCGGCATATACACGCATAGTAATGATATAATCACAATCTAAAAGTCTCATGAAGAACGTACGTCCACAAAAAAAGTTATTAAACAATTAAGTTTCCATGAGAAGCCCACACTGCAGCCCATGCGTGTTTATGCGTGCGTGCCTATATGTGCCTATGTATGTGTGTGTGTGTTTCTTTTGTAAGCAAAAAGACGGGTTCAGGGGATTTCGTAGTCGAGCAGTCTCGACTAGAGCTTTCTTACTTGTTATACCCTGAACCCATTTTCAATGGGAAATCAGGGTATAATGGTTTTGTTAAAATGTATGTAACAGGCAGAAGGAGGCGTGGCAGACCCCACAAAGTATATATATTCTTGATCAGGGCGATGAGCTGAGTCGATTTAGCCCTGTCCGTCTGTCCGTCCGTCTTTTTCGATAACTCATTCGATATCTTTTTTATCGAGGATAATCGATAAATTTGTATTGTTTTTTCAGCCTAATTTGAACACTTTTAGACATAGAGACTTCAGATTTACTGTGTATAAGCATTAGATAGATACACACATTTTGTCATTTACAGATTTTGGATACCACGCCCCCTTCGCCCCCAATTCGTAAAAAACGTATATCAAGTACTAGAGACTTGTGTTTTGGAATGTGCACATATTTTAACGTTATGATAACGTTCTGAAAGTTTCATTAAGATCTTACGCCTACAAAAGAAATTATTCAACAAATAAAATATCATAATATTGCCCACACTGCAGCGCAGCCCAGAGCGCGGGCTTATGCGTGCGTGTGGATGCATCTGTATATGTGCGGAATGATTAGAATATCAGCTTGTAGGGTTCAGGGTATCTCCTAGTCGAGCAGTCTCGACTAGAGCACTCTTACTTGTTTTAACTGCGCAGTTAACAGAGCGCGGGCTTATGCGTGCGTGAGGATGCATGTGTATGTATGTGTGCATAAAAAAAGTGCGGAATGATTAAAGTATCAGCTTGGAGGGTTCAGGGCATCTCCTAGTCGGGCAGTCTCGACTAGAGCCTTCTTACTTATTATATATAATAATCAGTAATAGTTTCAGTTGCTACATACAAAATTATTGTCAATCTAATACATACTTATATTTTTAAACTGAACAATATACTTACACTTTCTTGGTTTGGTTATAACAGATTTGCTAGTGTCAGATGGTTCTCCAGGACCCGCCGCATTAACAGCCTTTACTCTGAACTCATATTCGCAGTTTTCGTCAAGATTTGGCACAGTAGCTTTGCATTCTTCTCCAAACGATGGGGCAGATATTTCAGCTCCTTTAATCCATCTGTCTGTGCCCTTTTCACGTTTTTCAACCACATAGCCAGTAACAGGTGAGCCACCATCGTTATGAGGTGGCCTCCATACCAAATCAACACGATCCTTGTCCCAATCAACTGGCTCCGGAGTACCTGGCTTGCCGGGCTCATCAAATGGATTCTTTGCAATTATAGATTGCTCCCCAATTAATGGTTCCGATTCGCCTTCAGTGTTTACAGCTAATACTCTGAACTTATATTCATGACCGGGATCAAGATTATTTAATTCAGCGAATGGTTCTTTGAAACGCCCAGAGGGTACCCAACGCCCAGATTCTACATCTAGTTTCTCAACAGCGTAGTGTTCTATAGGCAGACCACCGTCATCTAAAGGTGGATTCCATTTTAGTTTGCATCCCTCTTTGTGAACATCCGTTACACGCAGTGGACCCTCTGGTGGTGCAGGCTTATCGAGAACGGTCACTTCAAATGATGCTTCATCATGTCCTGACTCATTTTCGGCCTTAATAGTGTATTTACCAGTATGTAATCGCTTTGCAAACGGCACGGTCAGTTTGGTACGATATGATTCAATATCAATATTGTAGTCATCATCTTCGATACGAGCTTTATTATGGAACCATGTCTTCGATGGTGGTGGCTCGCCAGAAATTTTGATGTCATAGCGTATATTTTGGCCAGCTTTGATGGTAATGTCTTTAATATTTGTTCTATCAATTTTGGGTGCTGCAAATCTATCTTTAGCAGTCATTTGGTCAGATGGTTCTGATGGCTTACTTTGACCGGCTTTGTTAACTGCTTTAACACGAAATTGATATTTGGTGCCTTCAATTAAATCATTAACACGTGCTTTACAATCGGGTGTATTTGTTTCAAGAACTTTTTGCCATTTTCCAGTGGTATTGTCTTTCTTTTCAACAATATATCCTGTAACTGGTGCACCTCCATCGTCATCGGGTGCCCTCCACTTGAGATCTGCATGATTTGCCGACCAATCCGTTATTTGCGGCTTACCGGGTGTATCTGCGGCATCATATGGATTTTTGGCAGTAACTGGGATGTCAGTTACTAGTGGCTCTGATTCGCCTTCAGTATTAACAGCTTTAACACGGAATAAGTACTCTTTGCCTTCAGTGAGGCCAGTTACATCAGCCTCCGGTGTTTTAGTCGTTAGGACAGGTACCCACCGACCTGTTTCCGTATCCATACGCTCTACAACGTAATGCTCTATGGGCTCGCCCCCATCATCATCGGGCTTTTCCCATTTCAAATGTACTTTCTCAGCCGTCACATCGGAGACAGCTAATGGTCCCTTTGGCTTACTTGGTTTACATAATACCTCTAGCTCGACCTCAACTGTGTCCACACCAGAATCATTTTTGGCTGTAACTATGTAAACACCTTTATCTGCACGTTTAACTTTGGGCATGATAAATGTTGTTTTATAATCTTCATTTTCAATTTTAATTTTATCATTATTTTTGATTTCAGCACCATTGTAGGTCCAAGTTATTTTGGCTGGGGGCTCGGCCTTAACAGTGGCATCCATGTGTAACAATTGACCACTACGCATGATCTTCTTTTGCAGATTCTTTCGATCAATGTGAGGTTTCAAAAAACGTGGTTTCGCCACAACAGATTTAGAAACATCGCTGGGCTCACTCGGACCGGCTTTATTCACAGCGACCACACGGAACTCGTATTCATGTCCTTCTTCAACAGCGGTGACAGTGCCTTTAGTCTTGTCCCCGGGAACAGTAGCCGCGTCTACCCAGGCGCGACCTGACTTATCACGCATTTGGATTATGTATTTTTGAATAGGGGCACCTCCATCGTTTTTGGGAGGATCCCATGCTAGATCAACAAAGTCCTTGTCCCAATTGGTTGGTTCGGGGCGCCCTGGTTTATCTGGCTCATCAAAGGGATTCTTTGCAATTATTGGCTTTTCTGTTTCCAAGTCTTCAGATTCGCCCTCTTTATTGACAGCGCGCACCCGGAACTTATATGGCTTGCCCTCGTGTAAGCCAATAACCTTAGCTTCAGGCTCAGAACTCTTTCCGCATGGTAGCCATTGCCCAGTATGTGGATCCAGTTTTTCTATTTCGTAATAGTCAATTGGAGCCCCACCATCGTCTTCAGGCTTTTCCCACTTCAGCTTACAGCTGTGTTTGGTAATGTCATTAACTTGCAACGGACCCTTAGGTTTACCTGGTTTGCCAAGTACAGTCACATCTAATTCAGCAACGTCTTCTCCAACTTCATTTGTTGCCTTAATGGTATATTTGCCACTCTGTGGTCGTTTGGCTCGCATAACAAAGAATTTGGTATTATAATCAACGTTGTCAATTTTAATACCTTCTTCATTACTGACCACAGGTAATCCATTAAACAGCCATTCCACCTTCGGAGCTGGCTCACCTCTTACATTAATATCCAAGCTGATAGACAAACCTGCTTTCACAATAACAGGCTTTAGGTTTGTTCTGTCTATATGGGGCTTCACTGTAAAAAATATAAATCAATATTATAAGTATTACAATGTTAAATATAAACTTTTTAAAAACCTACGGAAGCGTGGCTTGGCAGTATGCCAATTAGTTTGTTCTGATGGTTCCGAAGGACCAGCTTTGTTTATAGCGCGAACGCGGAATTTGTACTGCTGGCCCTCTTCCAGCTTTTTAACGACTCCCTTGCAAATAGGACCTTGTGTTTCTGCTGCTTTAACGAACTCTCCCGAATCCTTGTCCATGACTTCAATTATATAATTTGTAATGGGCGAGCCTCCATCACGAATTGGTGGTTCCCATTTGAGTTTAACATGATGCTCATCCCAATCCTCAAGTTCTGGTAGTCCAGGTGGTGCAGATATATCAAATGGATTCTTAGCAGTAATAGCCGAATCAGTTTCGAGAGGCTCTGATTCACCTTCTTCATTGATAGCCTTAACTCTGAAGTGATAACGATGATTGGGATCCAAGTTTTTGATATCGAGCTCTAACTTTTCAGGATCAATAGTTCCTACAGGTACCCATTTCCCAGTCGCTGAATCCATTTTTTCAACAGCATAGCCTGATAGAGGGACTCCGCCGTCATCTTTAGGTTTTTTCCACTTAAGCTTACAGCCTTCTTTATGTACATCCGAGACTTCCAAGGGTCCTTCGGGTTTCCCTGGCTTATCCAATATAATGACTTCGACTTCAGCTTCGTCAATACCATTAATATTCTCAGCTTTAAGCTTATAAATTCCAGTATCTTTCCGTGATGTATCCATTAAGATAAGTTTCGTGTTATAGTCCTCGTTATCCAATCGTAACTGTCCACTGGGTGTTACTTCCTTCTCCTTGTAGAACCATGTCAGAGTGGGGGCTGGCTCACCTTTAACATCAACATCAAACTTAACCGTTTGACCAGCCCGTACCTTAACAGGTTTCATTTTCTCGCGATTTATAGATGGCTTAACTAAAATTGTATTGTGTTGAATATTATTTATATGCAAAGTTGAGGATATTATATTATATAATAAAAACAATGTTTGGCTCAACATAAAAACAAGCATTTGGTATACGTACCAGAAATTAAATAAAAAGTAACTATAAGATTATTTAGCAAATAAGCAAATTATTTTCCCATTTTCCCAGCAAATAAGCAAAGGAATTTTATGCAAAAAAATTGTATGACTGACAATATAAATTCTTACGATTTCTCGGTTTGGCCAAATGAGGCTGTGTGGCATCGCTTGGCTCACTGGAACCGGCCTTATTGATAGCACGAACACGAAATTGATAGATATTTCCTTCAGTAAGGCCATCGACTGTGGCCTCTGGTGTAGGAGACTATATACCGCGGGTAAAAGATATAATTAGGTATATGTTTATTCAAATGCATTTTATACATATATTGCACACAAAATATGAGCTTAGTAATAAAAAAAAATACTTACGTTAGTTGTAAGAACTTCATCCCAAATGGGTGAAAATTTATCCTTTCTTTCAATAACGTAGCCAGTGATTGGCGCACCACCATCGTCTTTGGGTACCTCCCATTTTAGCTTAACCATGTGCTCATTATAATCATCAATCTTTGGTGTACCTGGCTTGCTGGCAGTATCATAAGGATTCTTTGCTAAAATGCTACCATCGGTCTCCAAAGGTTCAGATTCACCTTCCTCATTGATGGCCCTAACCCGAAACTGATACTCATGACCTTCCTGAAGGCCCTTGACATCAAATTCGGTATCATTGCCAGAGGTACGACCGACCGGTACCCAACGACCTTGTTTCTTATCGAACTTTTCTACTTGATAGGCTGTAATTGGCTTACCACCGTCATCTTCTGGCTTTTGCCATTTTAATTTGCAGCTATCTTTAGTAATGTCTTTGACAGCTAGGGGACCCTTTGGTTTACCCGGAGGTGCTAAAACATTAACTTCAACAGTTGCTTCATCTTCCCCATGCTCATTTATGGCCCGTATTTTATATGTGCCCGTATGTTTTCTCACAGTATCAATAATTGAAATTTTTGTATTATGCGGTATATTTTGAATATCGCAATTACTTGGCAAGTCCTCTGGCTTCAGTTCCTTATCGTTTTGGTACCATATTATTTTAGGAACAGGCTCGCCACGTACATTCACATCGTATTTGATAGGCTTTCCAGCGCGAATAAGCAATGGCTTCAAATTCGTTCTATCAATGCGAGGTTTCACTGTTTAAAAAAGATTTATAATGTTTTATTATTTTTTTTTTTTGGTAAATAATAAAAAAAATTCTTACGGCATGAAGTTGAATTTTTTCATAGTATACATAGTTATTAATACTACGAGTATATATCTTATCTTTGCTTTTTATTTAGATACTTACATTTTTTATACTTAACGATTTGTGGAACGCTCGCATCTGATGGTGGCGAAAGACCTGCCTTATTGACTGCAATGACACGGAACTGGTATTCGCCGTATTCTTGTAGACCGGAAACTGTAGCGTCTAGTTGATCACCAGGAATCTCTAGGGCCTTTTCCCACTCTGGCTTATTCTTATCCTTCATTTCAATAATATATTTTTGTATTGGAGCTCCACCATCATTATTGGGAGGTGTCCATTTTAAACTGACACTCTGATTATCATAGTCGGCAACTTCAGGAGTACCTGGTTTGTTGGGCTCATCAAATGGATCCTTGGCAACAACGCCAACAAGTGTTGTCAGTGGCTCAGATTCGCCCTCCTCATTCACAGCAGATACCCGAAACATATACTCAGAGCCAGGATTCAAACCTGTAACATCAAAACTAGGTGGTTCTTTTTCGCCTGGGGACCGTCCAACCCTAACCCATTTTCCAGTTGCTGTATCCATTTTCTCAACAACATATTCCTTAATCGGTATACCGCCATCGTCTTCAGGCTTTTTCCACTGCAATTTGCATCCAGTTGCTGAAACGTCGCTGACAGCAAGTGGTCCTTTCGGAGAACTTGGTCTACCAAGGACAATCAATTCAACAGTCTCGCGATCAACGCCATTACGATTTTCTGCTTTCAATGTGTAAAAGCCGCTATCTTTACGCTTGGCATTTGTTATAACAAAATCCGTATGATAATCAATATTCTCGATACTTATACGATCGCCAGTTGTCAGCGGAACGTCGTCACGCCAACTCCAATGTAGTTCGGGTACCGGCTCACCGGTAATGTCAACCGACCATTTGTGTGTTCGTCCACTTTTGATTGTGACACGTTTGAATGTTGATCTATCAATTTGTGGCTTGACTAAATAATTAATTATATGTAATACAAGCCCAAAAGAATGTTAGTCTCAATGCCATATTTTTTTGTAAAAAGAACTTTGAAAATATATGCAGATACGTACATAATAAAAGCGGTAGCAGTGGGTGTTATGCGATATGCTGTAAAATATTTATTTGAACTAGCATTTGAATTATTAACTTAAATTTTATGCTAGTAATACCCCTCCGTCTGTCCATACGATTTTTGTAATATATATAAAAGCTATCAGTTATATTTTCCGATTTCTCGACTTGTATATGTCTATAGTTTTAAACGTAAAGCAATACAATATACCGTTTTCCTTCGTCGCGCCTCCCATAATCCGTCCAATTTTTTTTTTTAAATTCAATTTGTTATATACCAGCTGGGAAATCGGAAAATGAAAACTTCAATTTGTAGAGCCCGACTAAAATTTTCGTTCTTGATTTTCTTTGAATTCACACAAATGTTATCGTGTTATTAAAAGAGATATGTAAGCTATTCTGAAATAATTATTTGTGCAATATATAAATGTATACATATGCATTGAATGTATGTTAAGCCAAAATAAAAATTAATTAAAAATGCTTTGTTTAGGTTAAGATTTCAATTATACTATGAAAACAAGCATCAATTATAAAACTTACGATTCTTATGCTTGCAAAGATGATTATCTGTGGGTTGAGACGGTTCAGACGGGCCAGCCTTGTTGACTGCACGCACTCGGAACTGATATACCATTTTCTCTTTGAGTCCGTCCACCTTGCATTCGGGTGTTGGATCATCAGTTTTGGCAACTTCAGTCCATGTTGGTGAAAATTTATCCTTCATTTCAACCACATAATGCGTTATGGGACGTCCACCGTCCGATGGAGGTCGTTTCCATTTAAGTGAGACGCTCTTGTTATCATAATCATCAATTAAGGGTTGGCTAGGTGCACTTGGTGGGTCATAGGGATTTTTGGCGAGAATTGCATCAGTTGTTTCCAATGGTTCAGATTCACCCTCTTTGTTGATAGCTTTGACTCGAAACTTGTATTTTTTATTTGGAGTCAGACCCTTAAAGTCAAACGACGTCTCGTTTGGACCAACTTCTCCAGCTGGTATCCAACGACCAGTCTCTTCATCCATACGCTCTAATGCATACCCTGTAATTTCACAGCCTCCGTCATCTTCTGGTCGTTTCCATTTCATTTTAATGTGTTGAGCCCGAACCTCTTCTGGTTCAAATGGCCCACCTGGTGCCAATGGACGATCCAGTACAATAACTTGGGCTTCAGATTCAATGGTACCCGAACTGTTGGTCAATACTAACTTATATTTGCCAGTATCTTTACGCACAGACTTTTTTATAGTTATCGATGAATTTCTTTCGAGCTGTTCAAGACAAATCCGGTGATTGTCAATCTTGAGAGGCTCATTAGACTTAAGCCAACTAGCAGCTGGCTCTGGTTCTCCATCGTATTTAATGTCGTAGCGTACAGTCTGTCCCTTTTTCACAGTTATATTTTTAAGACCATCACCTACAAGGAACGGTTTAACAAATCGACATTTGGCTATAATGGCTTTTGTCTTGTCGCTAGGTTCGCCAGGACCTGCCCGATTAACAGCACGGACTCGGAATTCGTACTGTTGGCCCTCCTTAAGATTATCAACGGTGCCGACCCTAGCATCTCCCGGCACTTCTTTTCCGGGCACCCAATCATTAGAGAATTTTTCTTTATATTCAATTATATAAGAGGTAATTGGATCGCCACCATCACTATCTGGTGCTTCCCATTTAAGGTCGGCGTGATCTCTATCCCAGTCAGTAAGGTCAACAGCTTTAGGTTTTCCAGGCTCATCCCATGGGTCTTTTGCAAGTATTGAGTTCTTAAATGTAGCCGGATCCGATGGACCAATTTTGTTCACAGCACGTATACGAAATCTGTACTGCTTCTTTGGCACTAAGTCATTGATCTTTTTATGACATGGTTCACTGGGCAGAACCTCAGCGACAGGTTCCCAGCCTTGTTTTTTGCTCATGTCTTGACGTTCAATAATATATTTTGAAATAGGAGTTCCACCATCATCTGCTGGTGGCTTAAAATTAACCACACATGATGTTTGATAAACATCAGTCACATCGACATCGAGTGGGGGGTGTGGAACATCTTGGCAAGTAATGTTGATATCTTTGGTGTCCTCGCCTTGGCCATTTGATATCTTTATCTGGTATGGTCCTGATAAATCCCTAGAGGGTTTTTTAATTTTAAATGTGACCTTATCATCTGTTACCGCAACCTCAACATCTTTCACAGGTAAAGGCTTTCCGTCCTTTATTAATTTTGCCTCAACTGGAGATTGCCTGGTACCGCTTACTATATAAAAAAAAGTAATTATATGTATAAATTGTACAGTTATTAACATAGTTGATACTAAATTTACTATGCTATTTAAAAACACGTTTGCTCTAATGTACATATGAATATAAACATTAGTAATGGTAATGGTCTAAATTGTTCCCGTCTACGCTGCTCTCAGCTCGACCAATTATTTAAACGATTTACTTTTAAAGTTAAGCAATGATTGCGGAAATTTATACTTAAACTTATTTGCTACAAAATATTTAACATATTTTGTCTTTTTATACCCTGAACCCATTGAAAATGGGAAATCAGGGTATAATGGTTTTGTGAAAAGTATGTAACGAGCAGAAGGAGGCGTGGCAAACCCCATAAATTATATATATTCTTGATCAGGGGGATGAACTGAGTCGATTTAGCCCTGTTCGTCCGTCCGTCCGTATGAGTGATATACGGATAGATGATAGATATAAGAGATATTTTGTTGTAAAATATCCGTAAAAAGCGCGCGCATATCGAGTTTATGATAAAAGTTCGATGACTCATCCCGTTATTTGTTTATCGATAGAAAACCTTATCGAAAATCAGTTATAAAATTATATCTCCTACATATTTAAAGCTAGAGTTTCCCAATTTTAAATGTAGACTCATATGTACTTTATAGAGTTTCGAATTTTGTTATAATTCACCGCACATACTTATATCTTCCCCCTCACCTCTAAATCTGTAAAAAGCCTATTTCAAATACTAGAAATTGTGCTCTGGCAAATGCGATCTAAAAGTTTCATGATGATAGTCCATCCACAATAAAAGTTATTAAACAATTAAATTCACATAGTAAGCCATGCATGTTTTTGTGTGCGTGCCTATGTGTGCCCATGTATGTATGTGTGTTTGCGTGTGCGTGTCTTGACTAGAGCTTTGTTACTTGTTATAATTATTTGTATTAGACGATTGATATAATTTCATTTACCTTTGAATGGTACCTCAACAATAACTGGCGCACTTATTGGTCCAGCAAACTCATCCGGACAGTCAATATTGGGCCGGCTTTCACCCTGTCGGACAGATAGCTTACATGTTGAGTTGAGTTGACCGGACTCACAGGTAATTTCCCCAGCATCGGATAGTTCTAGATTGTTGAAAACTAGCTGGTGCTTGCCTCCTCCTAAGTTTTTAACTTCAATGCGCTCATTTGGCACTATTGGCACGCCATTGAACTTCCAGTCACATGGGGCAGTCTGATCCTGTAGTTCGATATCCAGCACAAGTTTCTCCCGTTCAACCGCATCGGTGTCCTTGAGTTTCTTATTGAAACGGTTTTGATCTAAAATGGAGTTCGTTAAACAAGTTCCTCGAATACTACATAGGTATGACTATACAGGATTTACAAAGCTTTTACTTACAGTTAATGATTATCTCTGCTTCAGTCTTATCTGCATTAGTTGTACACTTGAATTGACCAGCATCAGTTACCTTACAATCCTTGATAACAAGTTTTCGTTTGCGACCATCCTTGAGAATTTGTATTCGCTTATCTGGCTTGATTTCCTCGTTGTTGCGGAACCACTGCACTTCACCTTGTGCATCATCGATTTCGCAGGCTAAAGTGATCGTATCCTTTTCAATACATTGCTGCGATTTGAGAACTTTCACGAATTTATATGGATACTCGACGATCTTTAATGTAGTTTCAGTTTTATCTGGCTGCTTGTCTAATTGACATCTGTATTGACCGCTGTCTTCCAATAAGGAATCTTTGATAATCAACTTCAGGTTGCCATTAATATCTTTGGAGATCAAGAAACGTGGATCATCAGATTCAATCTTCTTGTTATCCTTAAACCAGTGAACATTCGCCATGCTACTGCTAACAGCACACTCCAGTGTTGTTTCATGTTCAGTAAATCCTTCTAGTTTCTTTTTCAGGGGTTTCGTAAATGTATACGTTGGATCTGCCTCCTCAACATTGAGAAATGCCGTGCTGGACACACCTCCAATCTCGATTGTGTATTTTCCGGTATCTTCTACCTTGGGTGCGGTTATGATCAACTGATATGTATCATTTTCCTGCTTGAATTTGAATTTACTGCCTGTAAACACCTCCTATCAAGGGGTTATAATATTATATTAATAGATGTTTTTAAACTCAAATACTTTTTTTTTTTAATAGGTACATGTTTTTTTTTCTTAAAATTTGTATTCTTTAAAACCTTTAATCAAAAATATAATTCTGCTATTAACTGACTAAATATTATTTATTCACGTTTTAGTCAACAAATTGCAAGATATATATTCAACTAAACCGCGTAAATTAGTTGTTGTTATTATTAAATTATAATTGATACAAATTGTATGTTTACATTACAATTTAAAAATTATTATTATCAACAGTTCATACTTACATCCTTACGGAATAGCCATTTGGGCTTGCAATTAGGTTTGCTGAATCTGGCTTCAAAAACAACCTTTTTATCCTTGCCTTCTTTGGCGAACTGGTCGATCAATGGACTAAGGAATGACTCTACCTTCTGTTGGAGTCACGTTGTTGTTGTTGAAATGTTATATATATATATAAATATATATATATATATTATATATATATATATATATATACATACATATACAAAGATTTTTTTTGCGTTGTCAAAAATGGGTAAAGATGTCAAACGACAATAAATTTGAAATACGATTACTTCGTTGTAAATTAAATTTATAAATAAATAATAATAGTACAAATATGCTGACATTTAAATTAGCCAAGCTTTAGCTTAATTTTTGCCATATCAATATGTGTACCATTATTATTATTATTACCGATTATGTCATATTTAATAATGATTAAGGCAAAATAAAAAATTATAAAAAACCTTTTGAAAAAAAAATATTGTAAAAATAAAGTAATAAAGCAAAGATCCCAAAAAACAATATCTCGTTTGATATAGTTTATAAGCAAAGCATAGAATGTACCTTTACTAATATGTATATTATTTATCAAATTGAGTAATAAATTGTGAGAACATAATTTATATTTATCGGATATATGTGCTTTGTCCAAGTTAATAACAATTCTTAGTTCTGAACTTATCTTTACCGTTGTAATGTTTTAATTAATGTAATAACTTAAGCGTTATTTATTAATTATGCAACATAATTGATTTTCGTATATATTGGACAAAAAACAATCCATAAGGATATTGTCGTAGATCGAATTCTGAGTTATATGGGTAATCAAGATAACCGATTGAAAATTGTTGTAGATATAATGGAAATCATGATTGAATAAGAATTAGATATGACAAAAATGATGTATGTGTATGTGTTGTTGTAAAACTAGACAAATATTGTCTTAATGTATTAGATTGTAATGCTAGAGGTAATAACAAAATTCAAATTCCGTCAAATTTTCTACGCGGGAGAAGAATAAGAAGATTTTAGAGATATAAATCCCGTTTAAATATATTCGGATTATTGAAACTTAACTGATCTGAGCTTGTTCACTTTAATTGAAAGAAAAATGAAAAAATTACATCAATCCAAGATCGTCAAAAAAAACAAGGGTTTCCCTTGGACTGTGAAATTGTATAGTACATAAAAATGTGAATTAATATTTTATTTGTTATAATTATCATAAGTAAATATCTCAGAATTATAAAGCACACCTCCTCACGGCGAAACGGATGCAACGTCGGCCAATCGGGGATCAGCTCAGCTAGGGATGGCCTACGTGATGTTGGTGCCTGTATTGCATTACACATACATATACACACATATACATTTATAGTGGAAAGATCAGATAAGGAACAAATATATTCTTATAGCTTCAGCAATTTTGGCATATACATATATTTACCACTGCTCAATTGACATTTTGAATCAGTTGGAGAAACATACACAGTAGTAAAATGTAATATAGTTGGAAATACATATTTCTCCATAATTTTCATAATTTCGGCTAAATAAGTTAAACAACATTTTTTGATTGTTTTTGTACTTGATGTGTGGGCTGCGCTAATAAAGCTAGCTCTTTTCAGGGAGTGAAGCTTATATTTTTTTTTTTTAGCTGATAGATATCCATAAATAAAATTGTTGTATTGAGATATAAATGAAATTTATAATTTGCATAAATAGGGGGCTGACAGACAGATAGTTGGTTTAAAGTAAAATGAGGTAAATACATAACAGTCAATTATGTAATTTTATTGCATAGCCAATTTTCTAGGTTTACCACCATAGTATAGAGAGCTCAATCAGTAAGTGTTCAAGCAAATGATAGTAAGCCGGAAACAATCTGCTTCTTACCCTTTCGACTTTCTTTAAAGCCGGCAATGGTTTTTCAGTTTCTTTAAGATCGCCCCAATTGGGATCTTGTTCTTCTTTGTCCCATTTTTGATAACGACGTTTTTTTAACATAGCACGGAAATCCATGCCGCTGGAATCGGAGACATATAGCTGCATTTCGGCCGAGTCCTCGCCGTGTATATTCGATACAACAACCTTATATTTGCCTTCATCATTTGGCTTGCACTTTCGCATGCACAATGTGATTGAATTTGATTGTCCATCTGTGAGGAACTTGTAACGACCACCTTCAAGAATCTCACTGACTCCTTTGTAGAATTTGAAAGTCGGTGCAGGGTTGCCCTCAATGGTAACTGTAAGGTAGGCCGTCGAGTCTACAAATATGGGTACAAGGTACACAGAACAAAAGAAGTATATTTACATAATTAAGGATTACATGTGTGATGATAACTGTACGGTAGACCGTCGACAAATATTGGTAGAGAGTACACAGTGCATCAGAAGAACGTACACATATGTATCGGTTGATCACACATCATAATAAAAAAAAAAACAAGTAAGAACGTTGCAGTCGGGCGTTACCGACTGCGGGATACTCATTCACATCCCATCAGCAATTTAGTAGCTAAGTTTAGTTCTAATGCTGTAGAAATGCAGTTTTCCCAATTTGCCACGCCCCTACTTGGCGTAGACACCTTATTTTTGGTCAGTGCTTAGAACGAGCTAACGATAACCTAACTACAACATTTGAAAATTACAGGTAATGTGAAATAACAGGGTATGGCGTAAAAAATTTGGTTTGGAGCATCGATAGAGGAGGTTACTTGTAACTCAAATATCCAAACTTTTAGCTCTAATACTTTAGGAGATATCAACTTTTGAGGTTTCGCACGCGCCCTTTGGGCGGATATATATCCACTATAGCTCGTTGGACTTGGGTATATACACCAAATGTCAGATCTCTAGCATCAATAGTGCCTAAAATATAGCAAATTTGAAAAACCACTACATCTTCAGGAGGTCGGATACATGCACCCTGGACAGAAACGCTATTTCCCTGTGTACTAATTGAAATAAATTATTTCATTATCACTATAGAACGCAGAAGATCATAATCAGAATTTCACTACAAAAACTGTACACAAACTATAGTGTCTGAAGTTCATTTTGTGCACTTCGAATCAATTGAATCAGATATTGAATTTAAATGATATGCGTCGGAATGTTAGATATTTGGGGCTACACTTACAGATATAGATATAAATACCAAGTGATATAACATATGTATATCAAATATACGTACCATGCCTTTAAATAAAACTTAATTGTTTCTTTATTCTTGAGTAGACATACAGTTATATGTTTGCTTGGGTACACATACCTTCAACCACTGAGTAGGACTCCTGAACATCTGTAATGGATGGTGGTCCACCATCGCCAACATCGCGCAATGGAGTGGATGGCTTATTGATAAGATCTTCCAGGTCCTGAACACTAGGTCTACGCACATCGATTGAGGGACGTCTCCGCTTTTATAGTGAATTATACGATGGTTATGGAGGCGATCAACAAGGAGGTTGACAAAACACGACAAAAAATATAGACATAGAGAAAAATATACATAGTTAACACATATTATTTTGTTATCCATATGATTTGTTGTTTGTAAGTACATTTGCAGATTCAAATTGTGAACATATTGTTATTCACTCATCTAAAATACAGATTATATACAAACGCAAATTTTCAAAACGCATACTTAGGAGTAGGGTACAAGATTTTAAGTGATGCCAACTACTGAGCTAAACATAAACATCATATTATATAGTATTGCTGATCATTAAATAATAAATACTATACCAGAGACACATTCAAAGTGACTTTGATAATATGAATATGGGGAAACTAAACACAACTTCAAATACAATAAATATTGATGGTGAATATGAATGAAAGTTAATAGAAATGTGATTTACTTTGTTAATTACTAATATAAGCATTTTTATCAATTATGGTTTTTAATTACAATTCTTTTGAGTTGTATCTACTTAACAGCAAGTAACTAAGTTTCATATTCATTACTTATTGTAATCTCTTTTAATTCGTATCAATAATTCACTCGTTTTAATATTATTATTTATTTACCGTTTAAATGCAGAACCTCGAAAATAGAATTTTGTATGTGTGAATTATTTACATTTGAAAGGTTGGACACTTCGCGTCATTCGTCACGAAATTGAAATATTTACACCATACAGAACTGTAAAATTACATGTAATGTGATATATGCATAATTATATATATATATATATATATATATATATATATATATATATATATATATATATATATATATATATATATATATACAGTAGAATCCGGTTATAACGACTCCGCTTAAAGCGTCCAACCGGTTATGTCGACGAAAAAATCTGGTCCCCAGACAAACATTTCTTAGCAAACTTATACGGTTATAGTGACATCCGGCTATAACGACGCAAAAACGACGGTCCCTTGAGTGTCGCAATAACCGGATTCTACTGTATATATATCCGGCTATAACGACGCAAAAACGACGGTCCCTTGAGTGTCGCTATAACTACTACTGTATATATATATATATGTCGCTATAACCCTATAAGTTTGCTCAGAAATGTTTGTCTGGGGACCAGATTTTTCGTCGACATAACCGGTTGGACGCTTTAAGCGGAGTCGTTATAACCGGATTCTACTGCATACATATATGCTATATATATATATATGTATATATATGCATGTATCACATTACATTACATGTAACTTTACATTTGCTGCTTCAATATTTACAAATATGTGTCTTAAATGTTATATACGCTTTTCATAAAATAAATAAATTCTATTTAATACTTGTTCAAAAAATACAGTTTTTTTATGCTCAGATTTAAACTTGATTCTTCCCCTGTGTGGCGAATTAAAATCTTAGCAGAAAAAACTATTATTATTTTCTGAGGCTGGCTGTGAACGAGTATTGTAAAGTCGGATACATCCGACTGCGCTGTTTATTTTTATTCTCTTTCTTTGAATCAGTCACCAACAACAATAACTCAAGCGTAAAATAACTGAAAATAAATATGTGATCATTGGATCGAAATTAAAGACCTGTTTTGCATCGCCCATTTCGCCGGGTCGCTGTTGTTTTTGCTATCGAAATCAGAAAAAGGATATATTTAAATGCCCGATTGTAATAAATAAGTATACCAATATATATGTATTTCATGCATTGAGTGAGGAGCAGATACGATGTAATTTTTACTAGGGATTTATGCATAAAGCAGCATAACAATTAATGTACAATCATTTTAATATTATTCTCATGTTTCTTTACTACAAGCTCATTAATGTACATGAGTAGAATTGATTGATATATATCTACTTTTTTATTACATATAAAATATGAATACATTCATATGCGAATATCAAAATACACAGATTAATTAAAAATAAAGGCAAACAGTGTGGCAAATGTTATATGGAGATGTTAAGCTATGTATTTTGATTTACCGATTTATTTATTTTTCGTTATATTTATTATGTGTGATATATGTATAAAAATCATGCAGAAACCTAAGCTTCTTTGATTTAAATTTTTTTATTTTTTTTTAATTATAATATGTAGTTTTGTAATGCAATTTGCAGAATTTTTTTTTTTTTTTTTTTATATATATATTTCCTTTATATGTATTTCCTTACAAAAAAAATTTAGAGTTACAAAGATTTTGGTACGGACAAAAAAAATTTACAGATTATACATATTACAGAATATAATTATTCATATTTTCTGATTAGATGTTTAGAGTGGAGAAAGTGTTAAAAATTGTTTTTAAGGTTATAAGTTTTTTTGATGTTTTCTTTTGTCATTCATTTCATAATATTTGCATGATTTGATATAATATATAATAGTAGTACTATTTGTAATTTGTCTGATATAATTATTCTAGAGTTCGAGCTTGCAAGTCATATGCAAGTGATGTATAATGTTTTCAGTTGCGGTGCAGTTTCTGAGAAATTGAGATTTTTCGAGCATCTCAGAAAAAACTTTTTGTTAAGTTAAACCAAACACTACGAATGAATCGACAAACACAACTAACTCTCACCTGTCCTTCACCAACCTCGCCTGGCCTCAACAACTGTAATATTGGGTTTAAATCAAATTAAAATGGCAGGACAACATTGAATTGCATTTCATATTATTAGTTAACTTATTTCATGATAGCCCTTTACTCTGATCTGTCTATTATGAGTTACATAATGTACAATGTATATCTGCTGATGCGTGTGAAAAAGTGTATTGGGAATAGAGGTTGAGGCTTAGAAAATTTTGTGAGATTGTGAAATTGTCACATGAAGATCGCTGTAAGAATAATTCCATATACGCAGAGAATGTGTACATTGCTACTCTCTTCCGACCTTACTGTATCCTAGAATTAAACAACTCGAATATTACGCGAATGTGCTGCATCCGATATATGTGTATTCATCTTTTCACTCGAGACAGACACAACTGACTGATTTTTCATTCAGCAAGAGTTAAATCTTTAGCATCTTGATCCCAGCGACCATAATACGATATTTTCCTAAATGCATATTATGTAAATTTATTGCAGCCGTTCACTTCGATCTAATCGTTTTACATACATATAGATTGGTATTCATGATTATTTATGCATATATTTTTTTTCACAATGCCAAATAAATTTATACACATGACGTCATCTCGTCTGAAAACGTGTGCAGCATCAACTTATTTTTTCCCCATTTATCAATTATATGTAATTTATATTTTTATCGCATACAAAGCAAATATTACGTGCATACATAATTAAATTGCTAAAAAAAAATGTCAGACATGTCGCCTCCCATATGCGAAAGAAATATTTATATGTATGCAAGCGTATTTGATCTTTACGATCTCACGAGCGTACTATTATTAGCACTCGAAAATGGACAAGGAGAAGGCCACTCACATATACATATACATATGTATATACTTAGTGTGTACCATACATATCAGCATCATACATAAAATCATTTTAATGATTTTTATTCGTTCGTAATAAAGTGCAGGTGCAGCTGCAGCTTTTTAGTTATCAAATTAAAGGATTTGGATATGGTTTCAAAAAGTATTTAATAAATATTTATAATATAAAAAACTTTTTAAAGTATTTTTAATATTCAAGGAGGGAAGAAACAAAGTATCAATCTAGCTCAGCTACATATTTAAATACTTTTACTAAAAAAATTAATTATAAATATATATTATATATATATATATATATATATGTATATACATATATAGGAATAGGAGTACTTATATTATACACTATATGCATTTATCCCAAAGCATACAATAATATTGTGTGCAATTGTTGCATATTTGGAATGTCTTACCCGTGTATCCATGACTTCGCCGGGGCGGAGTTTCTTCTGTGAAATTTGTGTGTATTTGTTGAGTGGCATATACATACATATAGACATATATGTGCATGTAGGTGTGGGTGTGCGTGTGTGATTGTGGTTGTGGGTTGGTTGAGGGCGGTGGAGATGACATTTGGAGTATTTGTTTGATGTTGTTCGGTCGCGTTGCGTTCAGATGCGGGCACAATCAAATGGACATCAATGGGATTCGGTTTTTATAGTAGTAAAAAGTGTTTGTTTTTATATTGTTGTTGTTGTTAAGTGGACAGAATCATACATGGTAAATAGAGAAGAGGGCATAGGAAATATATATGTGAGATTCCAAAATGTATTATATACACTGACACTTAAAAAAATTATATATTATACACAATCAATCAGTTAAGGACCATACAATAAATTTATCATACAGATGGAATAAATACGATTCTTTCAATATGAATCTAGCAGTAATTTCTATCTGTATATATAGTTAAATAAGAACACCGCAATTTATATACACATATTCTTATACCCTGAACCCATTTTCAATGCGAAATCAGGGTATAATGGATTTCTTCTAATAATATATTACATTTAAAAACAGGAATTCTAAATAAAGCAATATTACCGGAACATGATTCCACATTTTAGAGATTGTAAAGAAAGTACAAGAGAAGCATTATTGGTAGATGAGCAATATTTTGTAAATTTCGAGCTCAGCATTTAGGTACTAGACTATTTCAATGCAATATTGCTTATATGATTTAAATTGGCGACAGCAAGCAACAATCATATTGTAAATGTTCCAATATATTGATATTTAAATAATTGTATCTTATTTGATCATTGCTTTTGGAAACTTTAGTTTTCGCTTTTCGTTGCTTTGAATTAGTTTGAATAACTGATTACCTCGTCATTAATGATAAGCGATGGTCGACGACCTGTGTCCGCTGGGGGAACTAAGGAGCCGCGTCGACTTGGAGGCTCCGGTGCTAGGGACGGACGTTTCTCCCGTATCACTTCTATCTTTGGTGGGTCACCAGGTGCTGGAGGCTGCATTTTTGGTACCTTCGGCTTGTCATCCTAAATACAAAAAGATATTAATAAATAAACAATTTTTGGTCTATCTTTAATGCATTGAAAATCAATCATATTTATGCAATACTGGGCTTTCTTTCCGTTGGGTATTCGCGATAAGTCTGCATCCATTTGAATGCAGCAGAATGATTACGAATATATGTATATGTATATATCTATATATATATAAGAAGTACTAAGTGGAGATGAAGAGAGGCCTGCCCATAATACGAACCGACATTACGGTCACTTTAATGGACGCTGCCATTTTGGATAAAGAGAAATCCTTTCCGTATTCGGTATACTTAATCGTGTAAAATAACACAATTGCTTTAAGAGTACATTGCGTTTGTATTTGACGTTTATCTTTGGTATATTTGCTGCTTCGTTGCTACACAATATAATGTGATAAAAATTGGACTGTTTGTCATGAGCGACAAGAAGAGACAGATATCAAGCGTTTGGAAGAGTGTGTATGGTATGTTTATGAGATAAATATTTTTCACAAAAGCTTTCAACACATTAAAATATAAAAATATAAATAAAATGTGTATATATTGTATAGTAAATATGTGTATATTGATCATATAAATACACATTCATATTTGTGTACCACAAAAGAAAAGAAAATAAAACAGCGTGAACACTATATACGTAACATAAATTTACATATGTTACAATATTTAAATATTTTCTAATGTCTTCTGTAGTGCATAGTCAAAATGAAAAACAAATATGTACATGTCGGCATACATAGATATGAGTATCCATATGTATGTGGTAATGTATCTGGTATACCGACATCAAATGTTAAAAAAAAAACACATATATATATATACATAATATATATATATATATATATATATATATATATATATATATATATACATACATCAGAAGGTCAAAAATACATGTCGACATATACATATACATATATGTATATATATATATACATTATACACTGCAACTAATTTCTTATATATAAATATTCTATATTTGAATAGATATTTAAGACTCATCAATTATGTATTCATATTTATCATTGAATATTGTAGTAGAATGGATTTACCTTTTGTTTCACATCATGTGGGTCTTGGTCCGGGGTATTAACAACCGGAGTGGATTTCTCAGGTTTGGGTGTCTCAATATCAATACGTTCATATTTTTCTAACTGAGGTCTCTCATAATCATCTACAATGGTGGCTATGGCTTCAGGTTTTTTCAGGTCAGATATGTGTGCTTTGGATGCTTTTGTGGGACTAAACTCTTCCGTTGCATTTGCCTTTACCAAGCGAATATAGGTTTTTTTTAATAGATGAGTACATAGTAATTGCCAACAAAATGACATTTTTAATGCCAGCGAGATATAGGTTTGAAGAGCAAGCAACAGTACGTTATTATACAGTTAGAAAGGAAACAAAATAATCATAAAGCGAATTTCCTAAGACATTTCATTCGTAAAAATATATGTTGAATAGAGAAAAGAGGGAATAAAAGAAGAGATTTTTCAAGAGGCAGTAAGACAGTTTATACGATAGAGAAAGATATGGTGGCCGAGAGAGAAAGACGTAGAGAAGTATACAGAAAGAAACAGAGAGAGAGAAAGAGAGAGAGAGAGAGAGAGAAAGAAGAAACTGCTAAGAATATTTACTTAACAGAATTGTACATGGAGAGAATAATAGAAATTAAGACCAAGAGTTACTAAAGGAAAACACGACAAAGAAAATGAGTAAAATATAATACAAAATTTTACTTTAATATGCTTGTTCTAATTTCAGTAAAGAAAATAAGAAGTTAATTGAAATAACTCCAAAATTAGAGGAAAGAAGGCTTCTAATTACGGTAGCAAAGTGAGATTATACATACGTCTAAAATTATTAGTAAATAAAATGTGAATGGTGTAGAAAAATAAATACTTGGAGCTATTAAGAATAGAATTGAAACACATATGAAAAGTATATTGCATTGTAAAGATTCGCCAATTTCACTTAAGACTTCGGTTTACCTTATGTAATTGCTTGGCTTGTTGGGGTGCAACCTGCTCTTTAGCATCCTTTATTACAGGTTTCAAGACTACACCGAGGAAGGACTCGTTTTGTATGGGTTCCTTGGTCATCAAGGCTCTGACTGAGGAACGACGTCGTTGCTTTATTATATCCATCAAAGATGGTTTCACAGCCTGAGATGATTTCGATTTTATTTTTAACAACAATGACAACAATGGTATTTCAATGAAAAGAAACTTGAAAAACATACACCTATGTTTCTATTAAGTACATGTCTTTCCAGTTATATATGCTCTGAAGTTACTTAGAATCATATAATTTAATTAGTATATTATACTGAACTTCTTATTGAAAAACAACAAGTTTGTGTGTGTGTCATTTTCTTACGCAAATTTGTAAGTACATAATATAAATCGTAAACTACTTTGCTAAAGAAAAATAATCTCAAATTCTTGTATATTGACATATTGCCTAATGCTGTATATTATATGGGAATCGCATTATGATTCCTAAAGCTGAATGAAATGCTAACATCTTGAACACCGTCATTTTTAAAGTCTCTCAAAACCTATTTACACTTACCTCCTTCGTACCATAGTCTGCTTTTGATTTATCTTTCTATATAGGTAGTGGGTTCATTGGGTTTTAGAAGGCAAAAAAAAAAAAAAAAAAAAAAATGTGTGAACGAGAAAAGATCGTGCAGACTGACTAGATTGACAATCGTTAATTGCTTCTTTTTAATTGATTTTTTGCACTAGCTTTGAGTCAAGTTGAATGCTCAGATTTACCCAGAATACATCAAGTTAGGAGCTGTGTTATTTAAAAAATATGACTTACTTCTGGTTCGACAATCACAGGCTTAAGAGTAGCGCCATCTCTAGTATCTTCGTCATCTGGCAATTTACCTTTACCCATTTTGAGAATCTTTGGCTCTTCTGCTGGCTTTTCGATTGCTTCAGATTTCTTTAAAATTATCACGCATAACATCAAACATAGACATTGTGTAGACAGATAGAAAATTAATACATTTAATAATGCTTTACATATGTATGTTAGATTAATATCGTTTAACATAATACCTTTGGCAAACCATTCTTTTGTGGAACTATTTCCGCTGGCTTTTTCGCAGAGTCTATAACTGGTTTCTCCATTTTATTTGGTATTTCGAGCTCCCTAGTAAAATCTGTGGGCGTAAAATCTGATTTTTCGTATTTCTCGAGTGTGGGTCGTTCGTAATCTGGGATTTCCGGCAGCTCCTCATATTTAGCTTTCGCCTTTGGTTTTGCTTTAGCTTTTGGCTTTGCAGCATCAGGTTTAGGCTCCTCCTTTGTCTGCTGTGTAATAGATGTCTTCCGCAGCTTTGGAAACTCTTCTACCGGCTTCGGCTCTTCTATAGTCTATTTAGCAGCGCGTACAGGATTATGTATACATTAATATACATATATATATATATATATATATATAGATATACATGTAGATAAACAGATAAGTATATAGCTTGACTAACATACATATATACGAAAACAAGTAAAAATCTTTCAGTCGGGTGTTACCGATTGCATACTATTCATTCACGATCATATTTTTGTTTGGTAGAGGAGGTAAGAAACAGTTTGCGGTTGCTTATTTGTGGCTGCAAGCTCTATGTGATTACAACCTTTTTTGGTCGATTTTCCACTCCTCTAAGGAGCTTCTTTGTGTAATGTTAGGCACATCAGTAAAAATCAGGCAGTAAGTCAGTAATAAATTCATACAATTATGTGCTTATACAAATGGAGCAGGTGCAGTTTTTCCTGATTTGTAGTGAGTTTTTATCTATCACAAAATGGAAAATCAAAGTGTAATGCTTTTGTTAAAAAGTTTGTAATAGGCAGAAAGATGCAGATCCCATTAAGAACCGGAGCTTTAAGCTAAGTCATCAAAAAAAAAAAAAAAAAACGGACAGACAGGCGAACAGAGAGACGAGTATTGCACAAAACCAATATACGCATTTCTCATCGTGAATGCGTATCATTATTAGGCTAATAGATTAATAGATAGATTGAAAATTGCTAAAGTATTTTTATACTCATTCACGAAAGTGAATTATTATACTCATTCAAGAAAGTGAATTATTATACTCATTCATGAAAGTGAATTAGTATATTGGTTTTGTTTTGGTTTTTTCCGACATGTTGCATGTGGCTAATCTTATGATTCTATAAAGACGCTCACTAGGGGTAGATATAATGATTTTTCAACTTTTGCTATATTTTAGGCACTATCGATGCTAGAAACCTAATTTGGCTTTGATCACCCAAGTCCAACGAGCTATGGTGGATATATCTCCGCCCAAAGGGGGCGTGGCAAACCGCAAAAGTTTATATCTTCTAAAGTATAAAAGCTAGAAGCTTCAAATTTGGATAGTTGAGTTACTGGTAACCTCCGAACCGAACTGACCGAAAATGAGGTGTCTACTCCCACTAGGTGCGTGACAAATCGAGAAAAACTGAATTTTCTACAGTATTAGAACTAAACTTAGTTACTAAATTGGTGATGGGGTGTGAATGAGTATTCCGCAGTCGGTAACGTTCGACTCCAACGTTCTTACTTGTTTTATATATGAAGAATAGATATAGATATAGATATAGATATAGATATAGATATAGATATAGATATAGATATAGATATAGATATAGATATAGATATAGATATAGATATAGATATAGATATAGATATAGATATAGATATAGATATAGATATAGATATAGATATAGATATAGATATAGATATAGATATAGATATAGATATAGATATAGATATAGATATAGATATAGATATAGATATAGATATAGATATAGATATAGATATAGATATAGATATAGATATAGATATAGATATAGATATAGATATAGATATAGATATAGATATAGATATAGATATAGATATAGATATAGATATAGATATAGATATAGATATAGATATAGATATAGATATAGATATAGATATAGATATAGATATAGATATAGATATAGATATAGATATAGATATAGATATAGATATAGATATAGATATAGATATAGATATAGATATAGATATAGATATAGATATAGATATAGATATAGATATAGATATAGATATAGATATAGATATAGATATAGATATAGATATAGATATAGATATAGATATAGATATAGATATAGATATAGATATAGATATAGATGTAGATGTAGATGTAGATATAGATATAGACAGCGTTGCTCAGAATAAAGTTTAATAATCCTGTTAGTTATGAAGTAGATATCAATAATATTTTCGAAAAGCTAGAAAACTTTAATGTTCTTATATAAACAAGTATATGAAGACATAAAAAATCGTATTATAAAAAAGAATATTTAAATATAAACAATTTCGGCTTAATTTTTGTATCGCCAACAATATTATTCTATTCCATTTTTATTCTCTCAAAACAAAAGCAGAATTAATGAAGATCATTTAGAGATCATAATAGATCATATCTACTTCAGTATAGCTAACATTTTGTAAGCCCATTACAAGTTTAGATTAGGCGTGAAATTGGAAATTGAAAAAGAAATATAGAATTATAAGCGTTGTTAGCATTACATTTAGTAATATATAGAGCAATTGTTATTGAGCGGCGTCCCATTTCTTTATTTATCATCGCTCACCTTTGACACACGCCTTTTTTCAGCTGGCTTTAACTTTGGAATTTCTTCCTTAATAGATTGTGGATTATTGTTCCCCTCAACATTTTTGCTTTCAACCTGCTGTGTAGGAATATATTTGTAAACCTGTACTTTAAAATAATCTTCATTGTTGGCTTCCATTGAATAGTTTAGATACATTAAAAGTAGTTTATTTACTTTCATGTTATGTATAATTAAGTAGACAAAAATTATATAGATAATACACATATATCTAGTACATACCTCCAAGGCTTTCCTATCAACCACAGATGAACGACGAGACTCTGATATACTCTCCTCAGCCTTTTTACATAGACATACAATAAAAAATAAACGTAAAACAGGAAAACAAACAGGAAATGAACGAGTTGGGTGAGGTTCGTGTTAATTGCTTATCTTACCGTTATTGATGACTTCCTAGATGCAGCCTTTGTGGCTTCCTCAGAGGGTTCTCCGGTTGTTTTAATTATTGACTTACGACGTACTTCAGACTTTGATTCTTCACTAATAGACACAACACTGGCCTAATTTAGAAAATGATCAACAATAAAATGGCATATGACATATTAAGGTAAATATAAGCAGGCCGATAAGTGTTTACCCCAAAATATAGAACCTAAGCTAAAAACAAGTAAGAAGACTCAGAGTCTGGAGCTCGTGAGTGGAATATACCCCAACAAAAAATCAAATTAACAATAATAAATATGTGTAACTCATTGAAAAGCAAGTAAGAAATCCACAATCAAAAGTGCCCGACATTTGCCAATTCGGTTAAAAAAAAAAAAAAAAAAAAAAAAAAAAAACAATATAACACTTTTTAGCTTATCATATCTCACCTTACGCTCCACTTTTTTCAGACCAATTTGCTCGGCAGGTCCTTGCTATAAATGTAAAAATTAAATAAATAAAATTATTTACATATGTTGTTTATTGATAAAGTGTTCTATTGCAACACGAGTAGTCATGCGATTAGCACTATAATTAGAATAAGTGACTGGTTTTGTGTTGATTGTGTGCCATTCGGGTAGATTCTTCTATAAAAAGCCTTTGGTTCAATTTTTAAAGTATATTTCAGCCTTACCTCTTTAGTGTCAGGTTGAAGACCGTTATTAATGCTAGATTCGTGAGATATATCTTTTTTGGGCTCATGGGTTTTTGGTGTTTCACCTAATTTTGTTTTACCATCTGTCGCAGTCTTTTTCTGAACTGGATTTTCTTCTAGAGCGCTCTCTTGTTGCTTAGTCTGCTGTGTTTCATCAATTATCTTTTTATTCTCCAAATCATTGGATTTATCCGCTTGTTGTGGAAACTTGTCTTCTGTTGACGTTTCTTCCATTTTACTTTCTTTTACTTTCGTAGACTTCTTTTCCTCAGGCTTTCCTACCTCATTATCTTCAATATATTTTTCGGTTTTGTTCTGGTCTTCCTTGACTTTTTTCTTTTCAGTTTTTTTGTAGGATGACTCATCTGCATCTTTTGAGTTATTCTCCTCCATTTGTATTTCCTCAGGATTCTTAATTTCTCGATGCTTTTCAGCAACTTCTTTTTTCTTTTCCTCTATAATTTCATCCTTCTTGGCCTCTTCTTCGGCCTTTGTTATTGGAGGTATTTTGTGGATGTGGTGTATAGGTTTGCAATGGGTGTATAGGTGTGCAATGTGTATTTTTGTTGTTATTAATAAGATTTGCAAAGACACGAAACGAAAATGTTAGTTTGTGAAAATGTTACAAACCTAAAAACGGTTTCTAAGAGTTTTTTAAGTCGTAATAGATTATAGTTAACAAGAAGAAATCATATACATATGTATATGCAAATTGATATAGATTCAGAAACAAGAATTATGGATGCCAGAAAATGTTTAATGATGTTTAAGATAGATAGAAGAGCCAACAACGATTGCAGTAAACTAAGGACAATTTCACCCGAGGAAATATAGTTGTAGCTTAGGACAATTTAAACCCGTTTCAATTAATATAAGGGTAATATTCTACAGAAAAGTCGGAGTTGAATTAGAAATTTGTAATAAACACAAGAGAGAGAGAGAGAGAGAGAGAGAGAGAGAGAGAAAGAGAGAGAAGAGAATGTCTAGATTTGAGCAATATATTTCAAACCTCATCTCTTAGAGCATGTTTGACTGGCATCAATTTCACACCAAAAATATTTGTCTGATTCATTGTAGAAACATTCATGGATTGTTCCATTGGCTTTGGAGATTTAAGCTTAGGTATTTGGTACTTTGTTAAGCCCGACTGTGACGAATACAATAATAAAATTTACACATTGTTACTGAAGAACGATTATAACTAAATATATAAATATATATTATAACGGAATTGTATTTTAGAAGTATAGCGACAGTTACATATGAACTAGAGGTGAGGGCAAGAGTTTGGATTTTTATTAATAAAAATATCTGTATACATATGTATGTATATATACGGCTGTATATAATCCATGCAAAGATAATTCCAGGAACTTTGCTGGATTGGCAGAAATATTTATCAAAAATATTTATTAAAAAGCTTATAAAGAATGTGTAGACGCACTAACCGTTGCCTGAAGAACGGATGTGGAGGAAGTTAGCTTAGCTTGAAATTTTTGGGAACTCTGCTCTTGAGCTTCGGAATTAAAGGAAACTTGTAACTCATTGACATATTGTTGCTGTTGCCTTGAATTCTGCACTATAACAATCGATTGCTGCTCTTGTTCATGAGACGAGATATTAATTTCTTGCTTATCGATCTGGGCTTTCTGGATTTTTAGAGACTTTTCAACTTGTTGATGTTGCTCAGCTCGGATGTTATTCTGTTCTTCGTGGACCTCTTTAGCAAGGGTTTTTTCAATTACCTTACGCTTTTTTTCAGCTTCTTCTTTGTCCTTCTCAGCTTTCTCATCCTTCTTTTTATCCTTCTTTTCTACCGTAATCTTGCAGGTGGACTCATCCTTACCGACCTCGTTGGTCACAATAACTTTGTAGTTTGATGTATGCTCCGCTTTGGCACTACTAAATGTCAACCGCGCCGTTGTACCATCAAATGTTGTCGTTATATCCTTTGTCTCGCGTATGAGGGTGCTACTCTTGTACCACTCAACCTTACACTTACGATCTGATTGTTTTAGGCTAATTATAAGTTCAAAGGTTTTTGATTCAGTGATCTTCTGGTCAACCAGCTTGCGCGCGATCTCGGGCTTACAGGGCTTGCGCTCTTCTTCTGGGATGTCAACAAGATTGACAACCTGGGAGACGGCCTCACCCTTCTCATTGCTGGCAACCAGCTTATAGGCGCCCTTATCACTATCCTCGACCGCGTTGATCTCGAGTTTGACTGCAAATTCACCTTCTTTTGTTTTCTCAACTTGATAAACGTGGCGATTACTTTCCTTAACCGTATTGCTTTCCTTATACCAGGTACATTTTGGCTCAAATTTGGATGCGACTACGCACTCAATGACAACGGTTCGTTTATTTATTATTTTAATTATCTTAGGCTTATCTTTTATAACAGGCACAACTGAAAATATATAGTTAGAAGTGACCAAGCGAGTTACAATTTTTACAATTAACATTTTTTATAAATTCACTTACTTTCAATATTGAGCGTCAGATTAGCGTTCAATTCGCCCAATGTATTCTTGATATTGCACTTGTACAGACCCGAGTCTTCTAACTGTGGATCAATTAACTCCAATTTAATATAGTAATGATCGCCCCGCGATTCCATGGACATTTTCAGTTTGTTGTTTTCTTTGATGACCTCCCCATTGCGGAACCACACAATGTCTGGTTTTGGATCTGCCTTCACTTTGCACTCCATGATGACCAGCTTGCCATTATTTTCAGATATAATGCGAGGCTTTTCAACGAATGTTGGACCTTCGCCTTCGGGCTCGGGCTCTGCTTCAATGTTTAAATTGAGGTTCGCATTCGATTCGCCGTACTCGTTTTTCACATTACATCTGTAAGTTCCCCCATCTGTTGCGCCGGGATCCTAAGAATATATAGTTTGTAAGTACATTTCCTTTTCAATACAAATATATAGTTCATTTGTACATATTTTAAATAAAAGCACATTTATAAATGAATTTAATTTTTTGGGTATAGCAAATGAAATTAATTATTTCTTTACTAAAATTTTCAGTATTCACTATTTTCATTGATTGACCCCATAAGTATATATATTCTTGATAAGGGCGACGAGCTGAGTCGATTTAGCCCTGTCCGCCATCCGTATACAAATTCATATGTATTTTTTATAAAATTAGGACTTTTTGGTAATATACCCCCACCCTTATATCCACCCCTCACCAATAAATTTTTAAAAGACGTATTTCAAATACTAGAGACTTGTGCTTTGGGAAATGCATGCATTTCAATTATTATCACGATATGCAAATTTCATGAATATAGTCCATCCACAAGAAAAGTTATTAAACAATTAAGTTCCCAACTCAATTAAGATTTATTTTATGTGGGAATGTCATGAATTATAATTGTACACATATTTTCTAATACCCGTGCATACATATACATATGTATGTATGTATGCCATGTTGTATGTGTTTCGTTCCTTACCTTTATTTCCAACGTCAGTTCATAGGTGTCTTCCGCGATAACATTACTGTTTATTTTGATTTTTTTGCTTTTTTCCACTAAATCTTGCCCTCTGTACCATGTGACGGTGGGTTCTGGCTTTGCTTTGCATTTGCACTTCATAGTTATCAAAGTGCCCGTCTCGTTTGGAATAATCCTCGGCTTTTCAATGAAAGATGGAGCAAAACCATTTGCGTCGTTGGCGCCTATATATATTTTATAAATTTAGTATATACATTATAATAATATTTTAATCAATAATTTAAAAATGTTTCATTGTTTTTAGCATACGCGTATGTAAGTAGTATACGTAAAACGACTTGAGGGTAAAACACACATTTCAATCTAATATAAAAGCCTGGCTTAAAAGCTCTTGTATTTACATGTGCTATAAAAATAAAATAATATATGTATTTTAAAATGGCTTCACATGTAATGAGATTTATAAAAACATATTTTTTTAAATCACCAAATACATAAAAGATATAAATCGTTGCCAATCTAAAAAGAAAGATTCATTTGAACATAAAAGTGGATATGCGCATACATGAACGTACATATTTGAATAGCGGGATTTTTTTTATATAAAAGGTTTGAAAATAGATTATTATCTAAATAATTGAGTTATAGTATTAAAAAATTAGCTGATGTAGGTCAAATAGTGATGTTATGAATGTATATGTCATATTTACACTTCCATGCCGTAAATATATGTACATAAAAAATTAATACATATAGATATGTATACATCTACTTAAAAATAAAGTAAACTAAATTTATTGTTTTCGGTTTGTTGAGGATAAAAATTATGGTGTACTTCAGGTTCGTTTATGTGCCGAATTCTGGTTAAGGTAGTGCTTGTAAGAATAGTTATACCTTGAAAATTGAGCGCTATATTTGCATTGCTTTCTCCATACATATTTATCGCATTACAGCGATAGTTACCGCCATCATCTTTTGTTGGGTTTTGTATCTCGAGGGTTAAGATGTAGCTATCTTTTGTTATTGCTTTGCGGGTCATTTTGGTTCTCTGGCTGTCAGAGATTTGCTTATCTGAGCAATACCATGTTATATCTGGTATTGGATGTGCTTCCAGGATGCATTCCATTATCAAAATGTCCTCTTCTTGGCGTATTGTCGGTTTTTTGGGGAATCGCGGTGATTTCCCATCAGGAATTCTGCGTGTAAACAGAAGTATAGTTGAGTAGAAGTAGTATCTTTTTTCATATATGTATGTCATATAAATACATACATAAACATATATATATATATACATAAACATATATATATATATATATATATATATATATATATATATATATATATATATATATATATATATATATATATATATATATATATGTACATATACACCCTGCAGTCTTACTTTTTCGATCCGCTTTCGAAATTTAAATTAATCGTTGCCACTCCCGAGCCATGCTTATTTTTCGCGTGGGCTTTATACTCGCCCTGATCAGAGGACACTACGCTGCTTATCTCTAGGCGTGCCATGTGATATAGTTTCTGATCCAGCGCCAGTGACATTTTATAGCGTTTTCCCTCACTTAGCACTGTCTCTCCATGGGACCTTTGCAATGTGATTGTACACAGAGGGAAATCATTACATTATAATTAGCAATTGTTTTGCATGCCTCATTGCTCAAATATGCGAACGTAATCATTTTTTCTTTTTCTTGGTTATCTTCTTTGTTAAGATCAAAGTGATTTGACTTTTTTTTTTTTTAATATGTATAGTTTAAATTTGAATTTTCGTACCATGTAACCGTTGGTGTGGGATCTCCAACGCATCTACATTCAAATGTTACATTTCCGCCATCTTCGCTTTGCCGGATAACGGGACGCTCAGTAAATGTGGGTTTAATTCCATCTGAACTCTCGGGAACAGGAGCCTCGTCGCCTATGAATTTCAATTTACCATGTTACACAAATTATCCAAATATGAGTTATATATATATATATATATATATATATATATATATATATATATATATATATATATATATATATATATATATATATATATATATATATATTGTATATATTCTATTATATAATTATATTTTTATTTTAATAGTCATTCATGAAGTGAAAACAGATCCAATTGAAATGTTCGCACATAATTGTTTTTTTTTTTTTTTTTTTTTACATTATTACATTTATTACATTTAATCCAATTCTAATTGTATGTTAAAGTATCATCTACAAACATATATGTTTAATTATATGTATAATTATATATTAATTCTTATAGTTACATTCTCAAAATTTTAATTTCAAGGGGCTTACGCTATAATATAACATTTATAGTTTTTTCATTATGCTAATAGATTACGAGACAGTTACATTAATAACTGTAGTTCTTCTTCTTTTTGATATTAAGCAAGCATATTAAGCAAGCATTCGATACAATTTGGCATATCTCGCATACTGAATAAAATTAAAACAAGTTAGAACGTTGCAGTCGGGCGTTACCGACTGCGGGATACTCATTCACCTCCCATCAGCAATTTAGTAACTAAGTTTAGCTCTAGTACTGTAGAAAATGCAGCTTTTCTCCATTTGCCACGCCCATTACTAGGCATAGACACCTCATTTTTCGCCAATTCTTAGAAAGAGCTAACAGTAACCCAACTGCAACCTAACTTTGGATGCTTACGCTCCAAAAATGTGAAAATTACAGGGTATTTTTCAATTTGCCACGCCCCTAAATAGGCGTACAAATTATTTTTGGGGCATCGATAGAGGAGGTTATCAGTAACTCAACTATCTAAATTTGAAGCTTCTTGGGTGGTCAAGCCGCGCATATATATCAAATTTCAGGTCTCTAGCATCAATAGTGCCTAATATATAGCAAGATTGGAAAAATCACTATGTCTTCAGGTCCGATTTCCCAAGCCCTTAGTGGGCGTAGACATATATTGTTTTCATCAGTCTTTATAGAATCAGACCATTAGCTTACATACAAAATTGCAATAAATAAATATGTATATTCGCCATAGCATGTGATCTTGGGTGGTCGACGCGGATCTACATACCAAACTTCAGTTTCAACTAACATGATTTCTGGTATATCGGAAAATGCGTTTTCCAATTTGCCACGCCCCTAGTGGATCGGGAAAATGTTAACACTTTATAAATGGGAGCTATACACGAGTATGTGTTCCAAATTTCAAGTCTCTAGTTTTAATAGTGCCGAAATGAACTGCGTTCATACGGACAGACGGACGGTCGGAAATACGGACGGACGGACGGACAGCAAGACGGACATTGCACAAATATATACTCATTTAAATTTCGTGAATGAGTATAATGACATTTAGCACTAAACTAGCGATCCTACGATCATATCATAATATTCACCTAACCTAGTGACAACAATTAACAAGTAAGAGTGATCTAGTCGAGACTGCTCGACTAGGAGATATCCTGAACCCTCCCCGCTGATATTCTAATCATTCTGCACTTCTTTCCTGCACACATACACTACATATGTACATTTCGAATCAAGTAGATATTCCGACTATTTGGACTTTACACAATATAATCATTAAAATGCAAATTATTATAGAAAATTATTATTTATAATATGAGCAAAGTTATATATATACATAAGAATAAGAATGTATTTATGTTATGGTCACATGATCATGATGAATTGATTATTATTATTACACAAAAAACTGCACTCAACTCAAATTATATTAATATTTTCGTATATTATTGTGAATTAAATTTAAAAAAAAAAAAAAAAAAAAATGTAATAATGATATCAATATAAACGAGTTTGTCAGAACTTACTGTCAAAGTTGAGGCTAATTGTTGCATTGCTTTCGCCCAGCTCGTTTTTTGCATTCACTTTGTATTTGCCAGCATCCTCAACTGTAACATTTTGAATTTCAAGTGTTGCGAAATATGAGTGGACATCTTTATTAATGGTAAGCTGGAAAACATGATAACAGAAAATTATAAGATGTTAAATATGTAAGGAGTGTTATCAGTGTGAATATCTAGCCATTTTCATCTTCGGTTAGAGAAAAGAAATCATTTACCTTATGTCTTGGAGATTCCTTAACAGGCGTGCCATTATGAAACCAAGTTATACTTGGTAAAGGGTCAGCATTAACACGACACTCGAACAGAAGGCGTTTGCCGTCTTCTTCTTGTCGTATAGCAGGTTTTTTCGCGAATGTCGGCGCGAAACCGTCGATTTGTCTGTAAATTATTAGAGACTCAGTATAAAGTGCTCAAATGAAATCTCGTTTATATTAATCAATTGATAACAATTAAACAACACTAGCATTAATATAGTCTTTTACAAAGATCACGTTTATGAAAATCTTTTGTATTTAATCAGTGGTAAAGTCAGCTTATTTTGAATAATGTCCGTCCAAGCTTAGGTTCTGATAATTTTATTAATGAAAAAAAAAACGGAAAGAATTTGATCATCCACAGCTTTGGAGTTAGGCGTCCAAAACTTTTCAGATATGTTACTATACTTTGAGATTGAGTAAATTAAACGACTCGGTTTTTACAACGATGTAAATCAGATAAAATTTAATTTTTAATACATTTAACTTGAATGAGGACCAAGGAACCATTTTAATGAGACACAATGAACATAGAGGTAGCTCGGAAAGCTCAGTTAACTCACCTTAAGTCTTCAAGCAGTGAAAACTTGCCAACTTGTTAATAAAAAGCATCTTAGTATATTACATTAATTATAAAGAAGTATATGTAACATTTTTATGCCCTGAACTCATTTTTAATAATACAATATTTCAATATCTTAATATCTATTTTATTATCAAAATTTGTTTAGTTTAAATTGTTTTAGCTAACACTCTGTCACTCTGGTATTTCAGCTAAAGATTGGGAATATGAAAAATATTTAGCGTAAGCATCAGTTAGAGCGAAAATTAGGAATAATAGTAACGAAAATTAAAAAATATAAAAAAGAGCTTACTTTTCCTTGGGTTCGTCAGCAGCTGATCAGAATAAGGTAAGAGCGTTTAAAATATTTATGAGAATATATTATTTTATATATGTTTTATATATGGTATAAAATTTAGAATAAAAAACCTAATAACAAATTATTTAACATCTTTTAACCTCTAATTAGCCTCACTTATTAAATTTGATCGTTTCTTTCGGTATCATATATATTTGGTTTTCCCAAACTATGTGTGAGTTACTGTCTACTTACGTGTAAAATTCAAATTGATTGATGCAGAGACCTCGCCTGATTTGTTTTTGGCTTTCACTTTGTAAAGTCCAGCATCTGTTTCAACAACATCGTCGAGCTCTAATACTACCGTAAATTTGTTATCACCGATGGGTTGAACTTTAAATTTGGTTCTGTCATCCTCTGTTAGTTTATTGTCACTTCGAAACCACTCTATATCCGGCTTCGGGGACGACAGCAGCTGACATTCAAATATCAACCGATTACCGTCATCTTCTTGATGCAGTTGAGGCTTCTTTACAAAGCTGGGAGCGAAATCTTCAGCCACCCCCATGCTGAGAGTTATCGTTTTTCGTCTTCAACGGCTCGGCAACAGGCTCTTAAGCTCTGCAACAATAACATATGTATATATATATATATATATATATATATATATATATATATATATATATATATATATATATATATATATATTAATCGTTTAGAAATAGCAAAACACAATGCAAATACATATGTATGATTAGATTCGAAAACAATTGCACTTTATAGATTAATCCGTAATATATATGTATATGCATACATACATACGTATGTATGAACGTATGTCGACATCTGAGTGGTGCACACGACTCATCGATATTTTGGAAAATGGAAATTTGATCCCCTTCCTCTCGGTCGCTACAGAAGTTTTATTGGAAAAAGAATTCTCACAAAAAAACAAATTTTGAATGTGTTTCTCGTTTATTTTTAGTCTTGGTAGTCACGGTTTTTTTTTTTTTTTTGTTTTTGTTTTTGTTTTTTTTTTTGTTATAACATATGTATATATACATATACACATACATATATACATATATATGTATGTATATATATATATATATATATATATATATATATATATATATTAAATCGATGAGAAAGGAACTATATATGTATGTATGTGTACCGAATCATGGCTGATGTATGTCTGTTACTCATTTTATTTTAAATATATTTATGTGCATGGTGGTAGGCGAATAGTGTAAGCTATATATCCAAATCAAATATTTTTAAACTATTTATATTTTTAAAAATTTATATAAATTTGTATACATGCATAACCAATTTATTTTGTCATTTAGCACTTGAAGTAAATTTTAATGGTCGCTATACTATATATTTGCATGACTGCGAAAATTGCGGATGTGATTCAATTAATTAATAGCAGTTGCATACATACAGCGAATAGTAACATTTCAAGAAAATTAGCATAGTAATATTATATATACATATTTCTTTTCAGTTCACTGCTTATGGGATATATTCGAATGAGCCAGATCTATTTATATAGCCGTCAACCGTTACACAATTCCACGAATAGACACAGCTATATAAGCATACAACGGGTATATAGCAATATACACACACTTAGAAATATACTACATATGAATTTATTTTTAACTAGTTGAAAAAGTTTTTAATTTACAACTGAAATTTAATTTATTTAAATCGCGTTAATAACAGTCTTTTAAATATTTATACTTATTTTTTGTTATATATTTATATATTATTACATATTAAATCGTTTAACGTGTGTATGATTTGGTTTTTTTCTTTTGTATATTTATGTATATAAGTATATATCAATATTTTGGTACATACAACTAGACTACAGATAACACAGTGTAGCCCACAGAAAGAAAAAGTATTCTTCTGTGGAAACGAAGCGAACTCCACGAGTGTTGATCTATTACTGTATCTTTTCAACTGAATTTCGTTGAGAATCAGCATCAGGCATTAGGAATAATCTAGCGAGTATAGCTTTCGTTCTCATTTTGGGGTATTTCTTTTGCACTCTCCCTCTCTATCTTTCCTTTCTCTTTTTCTCTCTTGTTAGTTAATTCTCATTGTAGTAGTGGAATTCTGTGACTTTTATTTTTTGGGGTAAATATGTGTATGTATAAACATTTGATTCAGAAGTATTGACTGGTGGGACTCTTAAGACTTTTCTACATTAGCGTGCTTCCTCTTATCGAAAAGAGCGGTATTTATAAATATGTTTCATACATAAAAATATCTAAGCTAAATATAAATATGTGTATATGTATATAGCCGGCATTATCTAAAAATTGCATTCATACATGTGGTTATGTTTAGATATATTATGAGGTTTGTCGCAAAATGTATGCAAATAGTTGAGAGATGAATAACGTACAATGCAAACTGTTAGATTAACTAAGTGCTAACTGTTCAATAGAAATGTGTTTATCAAATATGAGGATTATATATATTCAATTGTACTCCCATCTATATATTTTTTATACTCATTCACGAAAGTGAAATGAGTATATTGGTTTTGTGCAATGTCTGTCTTGTACGTCCGTCTGTCCGCATGAACGCAGTTCATTTCGGCGCTATTGAAGCTAGAGACTTGAAATTTGGAACACATACTCGTGTATGTCTCCCACTTGGGGCGTGGCAAATCGGAAAATGCATTTTCCGATATACCAGAAATCATATTAGTTGATGAGCTAGAGAGCTGAAATTTGAAATGTATATACGGGTCGACCACCGATGATCACATGCTATGGCGGATATATCTACGCCCATTGAGACGTGGCAAATCGGTTAAAACTGTATCTCCTAGAGTTTTAATTCTAGAAATTTTTCATGTGAGCTATTGTTATGATTTTATAATGACTGATGAAAAATGTATATGTCTACGCCCACTAGGGGCGTGGCAAATCGGAGCTGAACATATAATGATTTTTCAAATTCTGCTATATTTTAGGCATTATTGATGCTAGAGACCTGAAATTTGGTATATATACGGGGGTTGACCACCCAAGTCCAACGAGCTATGGTGGATATATCTCCCAAAAGAGCTAGAAGCTTCAAATTTAGATAGATGAGTTACTGGTAGCCTCCTCTATTGATGCCCCAAAAATAATTGTTACGCCTCTTTAAGGACGTGGTATATCGAAAAATAATGTTCACATTTTTGGAGCGTAAGCACTGGCCAAAAATTAGGTGTCTACGCCCAGTAGGGCCGACTGCAACGTTCTTACTTGTTATATCCTGAATCCATTGAATATGGGAAATCAGGGTATAATCGTGTTGTTGAAGTGCATGTAACAGGCAGCAGGAGCCGTGGCAGACAATAACGTGGCAGCTCTTTTTATCGAAGATAATCGATAAATTGATATTGTTTTTTCAGCCTAATTTGAAAACTTTTAAGCCTGGAGACTTCAGATTTATTGTGTACACATATGTAATCGAAGAATACACACATTTTGTAATTTACAGATTTTGAATGCCACGCATCTTCGCCCCAAATTTGTAAAAAAAAAAAAAAAACATATTTCAAATACTAGAGACTTGGGCTTTGGAATGTACATACATACATTTACATATTATGATTACGTTCTAAAAGTCTCATTAAGATTGTATGTCTCCAAAATAAATTATTCAACAAATAAATTCTCATAATATTGCCCACAATGCAGCGCAGCCGAAGCGCGGTTAGCAGAACGCGGGCTTATGCGTGCGTGTTGATGTATGTGTATGTATGTGAGCATAAAAGAAGTGCAGAATGATTAGAATATCAGCTTGGAGGGTTCAGGGTATCTCCTAGTCGAGCAGTCTCGACTAGAGCCTGCTAACTGCGCAGTAAGCAGCGACTGCGCTTGGGCTGCAGTGTGGGCAATATTATGCGAAATTATTTGTTTCGTTTGTAGACATACGATCTTAATGAAACTTTTAGAACGTAATCATAATATGTAAGTGTATGTACATTCCAAAACTCAAGTCTCTAGTACTTGAAATACGTCTTTTACAAATTTGGGGCGAATGATAAAAAAATAACGGAGCGAGTTATCGATTTTTTTGTGATTAACTCGATATGCGCGCTGTATATACGGACATTTAAAAAAAAAGTTGAAGTCTCTAGCTATTGTATCTTCGGAAATCGACGCGTTCAAACATACGGACAGACGGACAGACAGACAGACGGACAGGGCTAAATCAACTTATCTCGTCGCCGTGATCAAGAATATATATACTTTGTGGGGTCTGCCACGCCTCCTTCTCCCTGTTACATACTTTTAACAAAACCATTATACCCTGATTTCCCATTTTCAATGGGTTCAGGGTATAATAATATTTGTTATAAATTATAAGGAGTTGTCAAATGTAGACTCGTATGCACTTTATAGAATTCGTACGAGACGTATTTCAAATACTAGAAATTTTGCTTTGGGAAATGCATACATTTCAATGATAATCCCGATCGAAAAGTTTCATGAAGATAGTCCTTCCTAGAGGTGGGCACGGGCCGAGTTTTTATCGGGCACCCGCGGTTAGGTGCGCGGTTAGGGCGCACTGCGCTTGCAAATTAAGCAATTTATTATGCATTTAAATGGTACTTGTAACTTGACGAACCTGACAAAAATGCAATTGACTTAGAAATTGATAAATATGTATTATGCCACACGCTATAACTTGTCAATCTTAGATTTTTGGCAGGAGGCAACGGACCTTAAATTGTTGCAAGTGGTGGCAAAAAATATTTTATGTATTCCAGTAAGCTCCGCAAAAAGTGAGCGAGTATTCTCCTCTTCTGAAAAATTTTTAAATGAAAGGCGAACAAGGCTATCAAGCGCAAATCTTAATATGCTCCTTTTTATACCCTGAACCCATTTTCAATGGGAAATCAGGGTATAATGGTTTTGTTAAAATGTATGTAACAGGCAGAAGGAGGCGTGGCAGACCCCACAAAGTATATATATTCTTGATCAGGGCGACGAGAAAAGTTGATTTAGCCCTGTCCGTCTGTCTGTCCGTCCGTCTGTCTGTCCGTCCGTCCGTCTATCCGTCCGTCCGTCCGTATGTATGAACGCGTCGATTTCCGAAGATATAAGAGCTAGAGACTTGAACTTTTTTTTTTAAAATGACCGTATATACAGCGCGCATATCAAGTTTATCACAAAAGATCGATAACTCATCCCGTTATTTTTTGATCGATGAAAAACCTTATCGAAAGACAGTTATAAAATTATATCTCCCACATCTTTAGAGCTAGTGTCTTCAAATTTTAAATGTAGACTTATATGTACTTTATAGAATTTCGATTTTTGTTATAATTCACATCCCACCCCTATATCCACCCCCTCACCATCACCTTTTTAAAAGGCGTATTTCAAATACTAGAGACTTGAGCTTCGGCATATACACGCATAGTAATGATATAATCACAATCTAAAAGTTTCATGAAGAACGTACATCCACAAAAAAAGTTATTAAACAATTGAATTCCCATGGTAAGCCCACACTGCAGCCGATGCGTGTTTATGCGTGCGAGCCTATGTGTGTTTTGTAAGCTGAAAGACGCGAAGATTTATTGAAATATCAGTTCTCCGAAGGTTCAGGGGATTTCCTAGTCGAGCAGTCTCGACTAGAGCTTTCTTACTTGTTATACCCTGAACCCATTGAAATAGTAATGATATAATCACAATCTAAAAGTTTCATGAAGAACGTACGTCCACAAAAAAAGTTATTAAATAATTAAAATTTCAATGAGAAGCCCACACTGCAGCCCATGCGTGTTTATGCGTGCGTGCCTATATGTGCCTATGTATGTGTGTGTGTGTTTCTTTTGTAAGCAAAAAGACGGGTTCCGGGGATTTTGTAGTCGAGCAGTCTCGACTAGAGCTTTCTTACTTGTTTTAAAATGACCGTATATACATATGACCGTATATCAAGTTTATCACAAAAGATCGATAACTTGTCCCGGTTTTTTTTATCGATTAAAAACCTTTTCGAAAGATAGTTATAAAATTATATCTCCCATATCTTTAGAGCTAGAGTCTTCAAATTTTAAATGTAGACTCATATGTACTTTATAGAATTTCGGTTTTTGTTATAATTCACCCCGTACCCTTAATGCCACCCCCTCACCATCACCTTTTAAAAAGCATATTTCAAATACTAGAGACTTGAGCTTCGGCATATACACGCATAGTAATGATATAATCACAAGAAGAACGTTTCATAAAGAACGTACATCCACAAAAAAAGTTATTAAACAATTAAATTTCCATGGTAAGCTTACACTGCAGCTCATGCGTGTTTATGCGTACGCGCCTATGTGTGTCTATGCCTGTGTGTGTGTGTTTTTTTTTTTTTTTTTTTTTTGTAAGCAGAAAGACGCGAAGAATTATTAAAATATCAGTTCTCCGAAGGGTTCAGGAGACTTCCTAGTCGAGCAGTCACGACTAGAGCTTTCTTACTTGTTTGTAATTGTTTCGGGCGGGCAAGTTGGGTGCGGGTATGAAAATTTTTTTTCGGGTACGGATAAAATTTTGAACTGCTGACCACGGGCGGATCGGGCCGGGTGCAAAAAAGTCGGCCCGTGCCCACCTCCAGTCCATCCACAAGAAAAGTTATTAAACAATTCGCATTACAAGTTTATATATAGTATACATACTTTTTAGATAGCTCTTTAATAGCTCATTCAATATCTTGTTATTGAGAAAAAATCGATAAATTGATTTTGTTTTCCATCCTAATTTGAACACTTTTAGATCTGGAAACTTTAGATTTACCGTGTATATACATTTGATGTATACGAAGATTTGTTAATTTACAGATTTTGGCTACTACGCCTCCTTCTGCCCGTTACATATATTTTTACAATAACATTATATCCTTAATTCCCATTTTCTATGGGTTCAGGGTGTAAAAAAAAACATTTCGGTTTTATTGGAATTATATAAATAAATATTATAATACTATTATAATTATATTGCTTTTCGCATGACGTCTATTTATTATTATAATGCTGTTACGTATAATAATGCGGATACGCTTTATAACATATTTTATACAAACAAGACAGGGGTTATAATCCGAACTGGAATATATGAATACGAATACGTATCCGGGCCAAAGTGTGCGCGAACGATTTAACCCTGTGCATGCTTAAAGAGCCGCTCTCTTAGCAACCACTTTTCAATATTGTTTGCTTTTCCAGGATTCATTGAGTTATATCATAAATTACAAATAGCTTGATGGCCCATTCCTAAGTATTGTCAAGTTCATTAAAATATTTACAGAACTTAACTTTGATAAGGGCCCTTATGCATACGACCAAATTGAAAATTGAAAATTGTATTAAACGTTTCGTATGCGCTAATCAAATAAAGCTGTATTATTTTGTTGTGTATTTAAAGTGCTCTCTCTCTCTTTCTTTCTCCCTCTTTCTCTTTATCTTTCTCTCTCTTCCTCATATACAAAATTTATATAAAATAGTTTTATGAATGTAGAATAACAAATTTACTTACAATTTTACGAGTTGCAATCTATAATCTCGGGAATTAAAGAAAACAGGTTATCATATTTTTTCGCAAAATTATATTTTCAAATCACACCAATTATAATAATGATTGGTGGCATTCTTGGGCGGAAATACATATATGTATGCCTTTCTGTACAACCATCATGCTTAAATCATATTTAATGTGTCCATTAAAAGATATGTAAATTCAATTTTGTGAGTTTCCGTAACTATAACTTTGATATGAAAGATATGGCATAAACAATACATTTGTAGTTTGTTTGATGGCATGAAAGCTGCTTTACATAACGATTCATTAATTATCTCCAATAGTCATTGAGCCTGCACTTAGGCCCACGGCGAGTAGAAGCAAGACGCAAAAAACTGTTGCTTTCCCGACCCATGCGCTGCTGAATTTGCTCCACCAGAGGACGCCACGCTGTTGGCGTAGTTGTAGCTCATGTGAGCGTAAGAAGGCATAGCCGGTGAAATACTTTCGTTCCCAAATGCCGACCCATGGCCCATTTGACTTGGACTGCACGTGGATGGGCGAGCCTCGATGCTCTGATGATGGGCAGCACTAATAGTAGTATTTGTGGTAGATGTTCCCAATGCCGAAGCTGGAGCTGGTGGCGGAGGCGGCAAGCCATAAGCGGATAAGGGCTCATATCCAGTTGAATTGTTACTAGCTGGATTGCTAATGTTGACTGTGGGGCTACTGCTGACACTGGTGCTCTCGTTTGTAGCGCCTCCAACGCAAACCAGCTGATGCGGACCTAGGGGGGGCGGCCTTAATGGCATGTGGCACGGGTACATTGAGGGTGGGGTCAAATCTCTTTGTTGCGCGATGGCCGAGCCAACTGTTGGGTGACTAAAGTTTGGCATGGATGAAACCGCACTAATAAAATGCAAATTTTATAACTATTCAATTGCCATCAGATAAATTCGCTTACCTATAACCCTCACTCATCGATAACGCATTATGATGCATATTCGAGTACATAGCGCTCATTGAGCTGCTAAAGCCGCTGTTGAAGTTGAGTCGCGGAGAAATGGACGGCACGAGCGTGTGAGGAACGTGATGATGATGCTGATGATGCTGATGATGCTGATGTCGATGATCAGTAATCTCCAGTCCCGAAGTACTTTCATTACCAACGTCATGCGCTCCACTTCGAATCTGTGCCTGTCCCACTCCCCCACTAGCTGAGTGATGTGTCTCACTTGCCTCAAGGCCACCAGTGGGTGTAGATATAGGGTGGGGCGATGACAAGCTGTTCAACCCACCTACAAATAAGAGAGTACAATATAATAATGTTTAAATACATATCAATGACTCCTACAAGTAGAACAAGAGTGATTTTTATGCATTAATAAAAACAACCCATACATACGTATTTATCCACAAGCACGAATGATAACTATAACATATCATCTTGTAGATAAATTATCTGTATAAAACTTTCAGATTGTGAAAACGGCATTCAAATTTGTTTATTTGCAAAAGCAACAAGTAAGAAAGCTCTAGTCGAGACTGCTCGACTAGGAAATCCCCTGAACCCTTCGGAGAACTTATATTTCAATAATTCTTCGCGTATTTCTGCTTACACACAGACACACACGCGTAAACACACATACATATATACACATAGCCACACACGCATTAACACGCATGGGCTGCAGTTTGCACTTACTATGAGAACTTAATTGTTTAATAACTTTTCTTGTGGATGTACGTTCTTCATGAAACTTTTAGATTATGATTAAATCAATAATATACGTATATTTGCCGAAGCTCAAAACTCTAGTATTTGAAATACGCCTTTTACAAAGGTGAGGGTGAGAGGGTGGACATAGGGGTGGGGGGTGATTTATAACAAAAACCGAAATTCTATAAAATACATATACATAAGTCTACATTTAAAGTTTGGAGTTTCTAGCTCTAAAGATGTAGGACATATAATTATATAACTAGCTTTCGATAAGGTTTTTTATCGATAAAAAAATAACGGGACAAGTTTTCGAAATTTTGTGACAAACTCGATATGCGCGTGCTATATTCGGACATTTAAAAAAAAAAGTTGAAGTCTCTAGCTATTATATCTTCGGAAATCGACGCGTTCAAACATACGGACAGACGGACGGACGGACGGACAGACGGACATGGCTAAATCGACTCAGTTCATCGCCCTGATCAAGAATATATATATACTTTATGGGGTCTGCCACGCCTCCTTCTGCCTGTTACATACTTTTCACAAAACCATTATACCCTGATTTCCCATTTTCAATGGGTTCAGGGTATAACAAGTAAGAAAACTCTAGTCGAGAGTGCTCGACTAGATACTACCCTGAACCAAACTAATAAATATTCACATTTAGTGTGGTTAAAATTTCAATTTTTGAAACAATTAAAAAAAATTAAACATTATTTCCGCCCGATCTGGGGCTCGAACCCGAAACCTCTCGATTGAGTGGCGCGCTGCTATTCACTACGCCACTTCACTTCCTGGCGGTTTGATGGCAAAACAGTAATACATTCACTGCTGCAGCGCCATCTAGCTAATCTAAACTAAACTAATTGTTTCTTTGAATGGATGTGTGCACACTTATAGAAAAACTGTTGTGGCTGCTGCATGTGCGTTTGTTAATTGGCCTAATATTTAATGATTTTTTCAAAATTGATAGACTTAGCGAAATTTAATGAAACTTTCAGCATATGATCTACATATTCAATTGAATAGTAAGCCCATTTAAATAAATATATGTTTAAATATTTTGAAACAATTAAAAAAAAAAATAAACATAAATTAATTCCGACCGCTCTGAGGTTCGAACCCGAGACTTCTTGATCGAGTGGCGCGCTGCTATCCACTACGCCACTTCACTCTTTGACAGTTTGATGGCAAAACAGCAATACATTCACTGCTGCAGCGCCATCTAGCAAATCTAAATCTGCTGTGGCTGCTGCATGTGCGTTTGTTAATTGGCCTAATAGTTAATGATTTTTTCAAAATTTATAGACTTAACGGAATTTAATGAAACTTTCAGCATATGATCTACATATTCCATTGAATATTTGACAAATTTAAAAAAATGAAAAATCATTCACAATTAGCTGTACTGGCATCTGATTTGAACTTGAATGTTTGTATTCGATAAAAACATAACGGGATAATTTATCGAATTCTTAAGCTAAACTCGACATCCGCGCTGTATATACGGTCATTTTAAAAAAAATTCAAGTCTCTAGCTATCATAGGTTCGGAAATCGACGCGTTCAAACATACGGACAGACGGACAGACACACAGACGGACAGGGCTAAATCAACTTATCTCGTCGCCCTGATCAAGAATATATATACTTTGTGGGGTCTGCCACGCCTCCTTCTGCCTGTTACATACATTTTAACAAAACCATTATACCCTGATTTCCCATGGGTTCAGGGTATAAAAATGGGTTCAGGGTATAAAAATCACACAAGTTAAGTATTTGAAATAATTTGTATACCCTGAATCCATAGAAAATGGCAAATAAAGCTATAGTGTTATTGTGAAAATATATTTAACAGGCAGAAGGCAGATCAGGGCGACGAGCTGAGTGGATACAGCCATGTTCGTCTGTCAACCCTTCCGTATGAACGCTGAGATCTCAGCAAATATAAGAGCTAGAGACTTATACCATACGCAATATAAGCTTATTATATTTTGATTATCCTCCGATAATCGATAAATTGATTTCCTTTTTCAGATAAATTTTTATACTATGAGACCTGGAGACATCAGAATTTTTGTGTATATACATTTGTTAAAAACGAAGATTCATCAGTGGAGCAGTCCACTAGGGCACTCTATTATTCAATTTATTTATTGCTTGTTCCAATGTAATGTAAACTTTACATTTAAAATCGACCATCGGACGGGGCTTAGAGGATCTCCTGGTCGGACACTAGCGAGTAGACTTTTCTCCTGTATGTAGAAAATGGCTACAGGATTTTACATTCCAATGCTCACATTTTTTATCACATTTTAGTAGTTCCCTTTTCGCCATATACATAATTGGCACTTTGATGTGCCTAACGATAGGATTAAAATTTCCAGTCACTGTCATCAATAACAGTGAAATGCTTTATGTCCTTACAGACAATCGGGTAGAGGGACACAAACCGTACAAAATCAATGGCGGAAAACTTACTTCCCACGGATCCGACTAATAAGGATGAGCAGCCACCCAAACTATTGGGACTATCAGTCAATGAAGTCGTAGCCGAAGTAGAGGCTGAAGTTCCATTTGTACCGGTGGAATTTGGCGTGCGCCTCTGACTTCGCAATTTTTCTTCACGACGCCACTTGGCTCGTCGATTCGAAAACCACACCTGTATCCTTGCTTCAGGCAATCCTATTTTACCAGCCAAGCGTTCACGTGCAAATACGTCAGGATAATGCGTTCTTTCAAACTCTGAAATTAATTAAGATTAATTACTTTTTTAGTACTAATAAAAAACAAGTCGAGACTGCTCGACTACAAGATCCCCTGAGCCCATCGAACAACTGATACTTCAATAATTATTGAAAATGGGAAATCAGGGTATAATGGTAATGGTTTTGTGGAAAGAGTATAACCGACAGAAAGAAGCATCGCAGACCCCATAATGTATAAATATTGTATTTCAGGGCGACGAGCTGAATCGATATAGCCATGTCCGCCTGTCCGGCCATCCACCTGTCCTTCCGCCCGTCCGTCCGAATGAGCGCCGAGATCTCAGACTATCCGTGTATATCACGTGCATATCGAGTTTTTCTCTCCCTCGATAACTACACTCGTTATTTTATTATTTATATTTATAATGTATACACATCTATTATAATATAAATTACTATAAATATTTATATATATATATATATATATATATATATATATATATATATATATATATATATATATACAATATATATATGGATATGTATATACCTTTTTCTAGACTATCAATTTGATCATTTGTAAACGATGTTCGGTTTCTTTGTAGTTTTCTCTTCAAAATTAATCTAGCCTGGTCATCTTCGCTCGCACCTAAATTAGAGGCACCGCCATTTGAGTTCTCTCCCTCGCCAGAACCAGTTTCGTCTGATTGATGCCCATCGAGCTCTAAAAAACATTCAAAACATTGTGTTGTTATTATTACATTATAATTTTACTTTGTTATATACATACATATTAGTTATTAGTGTTAATATCTATATATATATATATAAAAGAAAGTTGTGTAAAAATGTTTCTACAGTTATAACTTGATATGTGCTGGACCAATTACGTGCGAGATCCGAAATTGCGGTAGCAATTGCTTCTTCTGGAATAGCGGCCACATTGTTAGACGGATGCCGTACGGCTCACTCAGTTAAAGTTGCCATTAAATCTTCAAGCTACTGAACCACCGATATGTAACATTTCAAAACACTCCGCAATGGCCAAAGTTTTAGTAGCATCAAAAATTATCATATGGGACGAATGCACAATGGCGCACAAACGCGCATTAGAAGCACTAGACCGAACATTAAAAGATCTGCGCAATGACTCGAGATGTTTTGGTGGTTCAATGATTTTATTATCTGGCGATTTCCGACAAACACTACCAGTAATTCCAAGATCTACTGCTGCCGACGAAATAAACGCTTGCCTCAAAGCATCAAATCTGTGGCGATATGTAACCAAAATTCAACTGTCTGTAAATATGAGAGTTGCATTGTTGAACGATCTATCTGCTGATGATTTCTCGAAGCAATTGCTAAATATCGGTAATGGCCGTATTCCTCAAAATTTTTGCAATTTCGTCTCATCAAAAGATGAGCTTATCAACAAAGTATTTCCGAATATCATTGCTTTCCACAAAAATACTAAATGGTTAAGTGAGCGAGCAATTTTGGCAGCTAAAAATAAAGATGTGGATGACCTTAATTTTATAATTCAAAATAAAATCGTTGGTACTCTGTATTCATTTAAATCTATCGACTGTCTAACAAACGAAGAAGAAGCCACTAATTAATTATCCAACTGAATTTTTGAACTCCTTGGATGTGCCTGGTTTACCACCGCACAATTTACAACTGAAGGTTGGCTCGGTAGTTATCATGCTTAGAAATTTAAACCAACCAAAACTGTGCAATGGAACGCGTTTGGTGATAAGAAAACTGATGAGCAATGTGATTCACGCGTCGAACTCAAAGGAAAATTTAAAGATGAAGAAGTTCTTATTCCAAGGATTTCGATGATCCCAACAGATATATTTATGACCTTTGAATTTAAACGAATTCAATTCCCAATTCGTCTTGTCTTCGCCATGACGATCAGCAAAGCACAGGGCCAATCCTTGACTATTTGTGGCCTCTATCTAGAAAATGCGCGTTTTTCTCATGGTCAATCGTACGTGGTATGCTCACGTGTTGGCAAACCATCCGCATTATTTGTTCTTGCACCTGACCAAAAAACGAAGAATGTCGTTTACCACAAGGTGCTTGAATGAAAATCTGATTAATAAATTAATCAGAGTGTATCGCAACCTGAGCAACATAGCTTTCAATCATTTTTACCTAGAAGTAATGGATAAGGCAATGCAACGTTTGCCGGGCCAGCTAGTGTTATATACATATATATGTATAATCCGGAGCATCGCTATGCTCACATATGTATATACATTTCTAATAGCATGTTTTGATGCTTAAATGTTTAGGCATATTTTCGCTGAAATTATACTCATTCACGAAAGTGAAATGAGTATATTGGTTTTGTGCAATGTCCGTCTTGTCCGTCCGTCTGTTCGTATGTACGCAACTTTTTTCGTCGCTATTGAAGCAAGAGACTTGAAATTTGGAACACATACTCGTGTATAGCTCCCATTTATAAAGTGTTAACATTTTCCCGATCCGCCCACTAGGGGCGTGGCAAATCGGTAAATGTATTTTCCGATATACCAGAAATCATATTAGTTGATGAGCTAGAGAGCTGAAATTTGGAATGTAGATCCGGGTCGACCACCCTAAATCACATGCTATGGCGGATATATCTACGCCCATTGGGGCGTGGCAAATCGGTTAAAATTGTATCTCCTAGAGTTAAAGATAGAACGTTGAAGTTTTGCATGTGAGCTAATGTTATGATTTTATAAAGACTGGTGAAAAATGTATATGTCTACGCCCAGTGATTTTACAAATTCTGCTATATTTTGGGTGCTATTGATGCTAGAGAAATTTGGTATATATATGCGGGTTGACCACCCAAGTCCAACGAGCTATGGCGGATATATCTCCGCCCAAAGGGGGCGTGGCAAACCACAAAAGTTTATATCTACTACTAAATTTCTGATGTGATGTGAATGAGTATCCCGCAATCGCTAACGCCCGACTGCAACGTTCTTACTTGTTATACCCTGAACCCATTGAAAATGGGAAATCAGGGTATAATGGTTTTGTGAAAAAGTATGTAACAGGCAGAAGGAGGCGTGGCAGACCCCATAAAGTATATATATTCTTGATCAGGGCGATGAGCTGAGTCGATATAGCCCTGTCCGTCTGTCCGTCCGTCCGTCCGTCTGTCCGTCCGTCCGTCCGTCCGTCCGTCCGTCCGTCCGTATGAGTGCGTCGATCTGAGAAGTTACAAGAGCTAGAGAGCTGAAATTTTATATGTAGACTCGTGTATACCATACGCAGTACGAGTTTATCATATTTTTTCGATAACTCATTCGATATCTTTTTTATCGAGGATAATCGATAAATTTATATTGTTTTTTCAGCCTAATTTGAACACTATTAGAGATAGAGACTTCAGATTTACTGTGTATATGCAATTGACGATTATACACATTTTGTAATTTACAGATTTTGGATACCACGCCCCCTTCGTCCCCAATTTGTAAAAAACGTATTTCAAATACTAGAGACTTGTGCTTCGGAATGTACACACATTTATACATTTTGATTACATTCTGAAAGTTTCATTAAGATCATACGTCTACAAACGAAATTATTCAACAAATAAAATCTCATAGTAGTGCCCACACTACAGCGCAGCCCAAGCGCAGTCGCTGCTTACTGCGCAGTTAGCAGAGCGCGAGCTTATGCATGTGGAGGCATGTGTATGTACATATGTGTGTATAAAAGAAGTGCAGAATGATTAGAATATCAGTTTGGAGGGTTCAGGGTATCTCCTAGTCGAGCAGTCTCGACTAGAGCCTTCTTACTTGTTTTTTTTTTTCGGCACGTCGTAATAGCCTGTGAATGACTGAATTATGTAAAAAATATTGTCGGTATAAGCGGATTGTCATTCAAAGCAGAAACGTACTAAGCAGAGGCTCTTATATATATACATGTAACAATTATATTGTATATAATTGTGTATTTATTAGTTAGATTAAGTATTTGTGGTTGAAATTAACAGAGTATTGAGACTTTAACAACTTTGGAACACTGTGACTACTTGACTTCTAATCACCAGCGTGTACGTCTTTCTTCTTAAAATGTCTTCTTAGCAGCACGTCTTATTTCATCAACGCCTTCTCAATCACTGCCCTCGTCTTTTTATGGAGTTGCCATCCTGTTGCTATTGTGTAACTAGGATGCCACACCGCTCGACAACGCTTCTCATGCCACATTACATACATTATATATATATATACATATATCGACATGTCGAAATAATGCGCAAAAACAATATACACAGCTCACTTTCGTGACAGTCACGATGTTCGTCCTAGTTTTGGAGCTAGAGACTTAAAATTGTTGCGCGTACTCGTGTCTGCGGTCGAATTATAACGTGTCAAGATTTGACCGATCTGCTCTAATGACAAATTGGCAAGTTAGAAAATGCATAATATATGGATATTGTATTTTCCGTATTTGGAGCTAGAAACTCTAAATTTAACGACTAAATTAGTGTGATTTCTATAGATTTGCACAAAAATAATAAATTATATAACCCAATTGGAGCGTGGCAGATCGAACGGCCGCTCGACTGCAATATTGCTACTTATTTTGAACATCCGTCAGCCGATTGTATGTATAGAAGCTGATATATTGCATATGGACGGCAGTGTTGAATTGAAGTAAATCTTAAAATTCAGAGCATTGTTACTGTCACATCAAGTACTACTTCAAACCACATCGACAGCCACATCTGAAACGCCGCGGGCAGCATTTGAATCTCGGCTTGTCAGTTTTCATATACCAAAAACAACGGTCTTACTCTCTTCCCTCCCTATCTCTCTCACACTCTCTGTATGTCTGTCTCTCTCTCTCTCTCTCTCTCTCTCTCTCTCTCTCTCTCTCTCTCTCTCTCTCTCCCTTTGTCTCTCTGTCTTTCGGTCTGTCTCTGTCGCCCTCTGCGTGCGTATGTGTGAAACAGGCATTAAATGTGAGTGAATGTGACAGAGCAAATAGATGCTGATAGCTCTGAGACATGCCGCAGGTCCAGACTTAGGTCCAGTCCAGAGCACACGTCACTTGGCTAGCAAACTGCAATGTGCTGACAGCACAACAACAACAGCAACAAGAATTTAACATCGGCATAGCCATGGGGTAAGGTATACGGTACACGATAAAGATAGCCGAACACAAACTACAATAACAAATACAACGCTCCTCTACGATAGAATGTTACATGGGTGAATAGGGTAGGCCAACAGCGCTACAGAGAGACACTCTTACATAGTTAAATATGTTAGAGACAAAGCAGATAAGGCTCAAATGGAGTAGAGCATGAGGTTTGCCAGATACGATTTTATAAATATGTATTTTGCGCTTTCTATATTTATGCACCCCATCAACACTCGTAACCATATCGCCCTATCCCCAACCGCTGTCACCGCTGCCACCCCCACGAGTTTGGCGTTTAATGAAGTGTCATCGCCTGTAAAATGAGTCTGCAAATCGCATTAAAGTAACTACTCCCGGTTAGGGGTTAGCCTGCCTGTCTGTCTGCCTGTCAGGCCCGACAGCAATTCCCTTTGCCTGAGGCTGCAGATTAAACGGGCTACGGTTACAGTTACTTCTCGTTTGTTTGGCACACCCAAACAGTTAAGGCAAACACGCGGTCGGTCTGCAGGCACAGATTTTATTTTCAGAAACTTTTGGGCGTATGTGGTTAAACTAATTAGATCTTTGTTAAATGTGGGCAAATTATGTTTTACCTGCTATGCCGCCGGCAGCAATCACTCTCAAGATGTACATATAAAATCTATAGATGTGTATATACAGTAGTCATAGTCGCGCAAAAGAAGTATGTAATGTGTTTCAGTCAGTCAAAATTAATTTGCATTTAAATACACTTGGACACAGATGTTTATATATTTTAAGAGTAGCACACCACATTTCAACTGCAACTCCGGACAGTGCTCAATATACCTTATAACCGATTTTTAGAAGAAGACTATCCATAAATCAATTTTGCCAAAAATACGCACGACTGACTTGGATGCTCTCTAGTACTTAAGTCTTGCATGTCTACCTGTACCTCTCTCCGAAATTTGTGTTTGTATTTTGCATTTATCAGTCTGTATCCTCGCCAATTCGATAAGGACTATAAACCTGCCGTGCGTGCGTAAATAGTCGAGGCACGTGACTGAACGTGCGAAGCTTGATTGGTCTCGCTAAACTTTCTGCTTTCACAATTTTCGTGTTTCACTGAGGCTACAAATATTCGGTAATCTATACATTTCAATTTAGCAATAATCTAAAGTTAAATAAGCTTTGTTCTTGTTCTATTTGTATATTGGCAAAACTAGTTCAAAAATCAACAAATTATTGAAACAAGTAAGAAAGCTTTAGTCCAGACCGCTCGACTACTGAACCATTCGCGCAATTCATATTTTAATACTTTTTCGCAGAACGCCAACAGTATAATAAGCATGCAAGGCTACTGTAGGGTCTTCCTAAAGGAACTTAATTTTTCAATGAAAAAATTATGAGCCCATTAAAAATTAGAAAACAGGATATAATGGTTTTGTGAAAATGTATGTAACTGGCAGAAGGATGGGTGACGAAACAGAGTAAATATGCTTTATCAGGGCGAGCAGCTGATAGAGCTATGTCCGTTTGTCCGCCCGTCTGTCATTATTAACGTCGAGATCTCAGAAGATATAAAAACTAGAATTACATGTATGTAAACTTGATCAATAAAGTTGATCATATTTTTTAGTTAACATATCCCATTTCTTATTCATCGACAATAAGAGATAATTCAATTTTGCTTTCAAACCCGAATTTTAATACAATATGAGCTAGATATTTCAAATTTATTGGGTAAATGCATTTCACGAATAAAAATATTTGTATACCCTAAGCTCATTGAAAATGGGAAATCAGGGTATAATGGTTTTGTGAAAATGTATGTAACAGGCGGAAGGCATCATCGCAGACCCCATAAAGTATATACAGTAGAATCCGGTTATAACGACTCCGCTTAAAGCGTCCAACCGGTTATGTCGACGAAAATTCGATGTCTTGGTTGGTCCCCATACAAACTTATATGAAAGAGCCTACGCTTAGTACGTCTCCGCATTTAACGACAATCCGCTTATGCCAACGATTTTTTTCATATTTTTGAGTCATTTACCGGTTATTACGACGTGGCAAACAAAAAATCGCGAAATAATGAATAATATGTACTGATCAGTGATCAGTACCCTTGCTTGTGTGCGTAGCAACGCCCCAAATGCTGCCAAGACAGAGAGAGGGAGAGAGACAAAGTACAATGCCAACGTCACAAAAATGTTTCTAAGCCATGTTATTGAAATATATTTATAAAAAATCGTAGTTTTGAGTAAACATTTAAATTGTTTAATGTTAAAAGCTATTATAAACATGGCAACCGTAAAAAAATGTAAAAAATATTTTTTTGCTCCTTCTGGTTAAAGCGTCCTCCGGGTATAGCGACGTAAAATCGACGGTCCCTTGAATGTCGCTATATTCTACTGTATATTCTTGAACAGGGCGATGAGCTAAGTCCGTCTGTCCGTCCGTCCGTCCCTATGACTGCGTCGATCTCCGAAGCTATAAGAGCTAGAGAGCTGAAATTTTGCATACATACTCGTTTTCGATAACTCATCCGATATATTTTTTACTGAGGATAATCGATAAATTGATTGACGTACTCAAAGTACTAGATACTTTTTGCTATGGCAAATACAGCTGCTTGAATGGTTTTATCACGTTATTTGATGAAAATAAGTCGACTACAAGATAATTAATTCAAGAAATGAATATTGCTCACACTGCACTGCTGCAGCCAAAGCGCACTATCTGCTAACTGCGTATTGATACATGCGTTTTTATACCCTGAACCCATTGAAAATGGGAAATCAGGGTATAATGGTTTTGTTAAAAGTATGTAACAGGGAGAAGGAGGCGTGGCAGACCCCACAAAGTATATATATTCTTGATCAGGGCGACGAGAAAAGTTGATTTGGCCCTGTCCGTCTGTCTGTCCGTCCGTCCGTCCGTCCGTCCGTCCGTCCGTCCGTCCGTCTGTCCGTATGTTTGAACGCGTCGATTTCCGAAGATATAATAGCTAGAGACTTCAACTTTTTTTTAAAATGTCCATATATAGCACGCGCATATCGAGTTTATCACATAATTTCGATAACTTGTCCGATTATTTTTTTATCGATGAAAAACCTTATCGAAAGTCAATTATAAAATTATATCTCCTACATCTTTTGAGCTAGAGTCTCCAAATTTGAAATGTAGACTCATATGTAGATTATAGAATTTCGGTTTTTTTTATAATTCACCCCCACCCCTATATCCACCCCCTCACCCTCACTTTTGTAAAAGGCGTATTTCAAATTCTAGAGACTTAAGCTTCGGCATATACACGCATAGTAATGATATAATCATAATCTAAAAGTTTCATGAAGAACGTACGTCCACAAAAAAAGTTATTAAACAATTAAGTTTCCATGAGAAGCCCACACTGCAGCCCATGCGTGTTTATGCGTGCGTGCCTATATGTGCCTATGTATGTGTGTGTGTTTTTTGTAAGCAAAAAGACGCGGAGAACTATTGAAATATCAAGTTCTCCGAAGGGTTCAGGGGATTTCCTAGTCGGGCAGTCTCGACTAGAGCTTTCTTACTTGTTTTGTATGTGTATATAAACGAAGTGACGAATGATAGGAATATCATTACATCATGTGTGCGTATTTATGTGCATGTTTTGTTTCTTGGGTAAGCAGTAAGACGCGAAGAATTATTGATATATCGGTTGCTCGAAGGGTTCAGGGGATCTCGTAGTCGAGTAGTCTCGACTACAGTTTTCTTACTTGTCATAAATAAATATTTTAAATAATTCGATTTACATCTATTGCTTACCCTTTTTGAGCATTACTTCATCGACTCCTGTAATAGAACAGTTATCCAAGCGAACGGTTGGGCCACCAATGTTGATGAGATCACTTGGCGGAGTCAAGGGATGTCCAGAAAGCATAGTTGGAGCAGCTGACACACCTCCATTGCTATACCCCGTTACCGATATCACTCCTGTTGATGAAGCCATTTCGCTGCCATTCAAAGGAGCCGCATACCAGGACCCAGCTGGATAATGTCGCGACTGCCAACTCTGGTGTTGGTGCTGGTTGTGTTGCTGCTGGTGCTGGTTATGTGCGTGGATTGGATGCGGACTAAAATGACTGGGTACACTTGTCATCAGTTGTTCGTGAATAACTGGAGGTGCAGTTGGTGTCAACAAGGGCGGATCGAGCGTCGGCACATGTTGGGTATTTAACAAGCGTATCTTCTCATAAATGGACTCCTGTTCACTGCCCTCTCCCGAATTGCTAGCTCCTCCGCTTTCCGAAGAGTTCAATGGTGTTGCTGTTTGTATCAGATCATTTGTGTTGCTTGCCCCATTTGTGTTGCTAGCCCCAACACCACCACTTGCACCTGCACCAACACCAACACCAGAACCAACACCACTTGTTCCACTTACGCTATTACCATTACTGCTGGTGCTAACGTTGCTGCTAGCATTGCCTTGGCTTGTGCTGGGATTAGGATTTAGATTTGTGTTGGAGCTACTTGTTCCAGAACTTTGCTGCTCCTTTTGTGCTGCTAAGTTCCTCAAAACTCTGTTGATCGAAGATACCTAGGAGATACAAAAATCAACAAATAAACATCAGTTACGAATAAAAGATCGCATATTGATATAGTATGTACTTCTAGTTTATTGCACTTAGTTATTAGATTATTCTTAGTTGGACATATACAATTCGTCTTATCATTGATAACTGTTAGGTGGATAAACTGTTAATATTTGTAAGCACTGAAAACATAGAAAGTCTACAAATCGACCGTTAATATGAGAAATGAAATTTGTTTGGCTCAAAGTTTTTCAGTTCCTAAGTCAATTTGATAACCATTTCAGATTTTCAGATCATAAACTACAGCCCTTATTATTTAAAATTCTTCTATATTTTGGGTAGTATTGATGCTAGAGACCTCAAATATGATTTATATACTCGCGCTGACCACCCAAGACCAAAAAGCTATGGCGGATATATGTATGTCCGCCCACAGGGGATTTGACAAACTGTAAAAGTATATATCTTCTAATGTATAAGAGCTAGAAGCTTCAAATTTGGATGATGAAGTTACTAGTAACCTCCCATCGTTCTAAGAAGTCGCCAAAAATGAAGTGTCTACGCTTGGTTGGTGCGTGGCACATCAAGGAAAATTGCATTTTTATAGTATTAGAGCTAAACTTAGCTACTAAGACCAAAAAGCTATGGCGGATATATGTATGTCCGCCCACAGGGGATTTGACAAACTGTAAAAGTATATATCTTCTAATGTATAAGAGCTAGAAGCTTCAAATTTGGATGATGAAGTTACTAGTAACCTCCCATCGTTCTAAGAAGTCGCCAAAAATGAAGTGTCTACGCTTGGTTGATGCGTGGCACATCAAGGAAAATTGCATTAGAGTAAACTTAGCTACTAAATTGCTGATGGGATGTGAATGAGTATTCCGCATTCGGTAACGCCCGACTGCAATGTTGTTACTTGTTTTTTTTTTTTTTTATATACTCATTCACGAAAGTGAAATGAGTATATTGGTTTTGTGCAATGTCCGTCTTGCTGTCCGTCCGTCCGTCCGTCTGTCCGTATGAACGCAGTCGATTTCGGCGCTATTGAAGCTAGAGACTTGAAATTTGTAACACATATCTCCTTAAGTATAAGAGCTAGAAGCTTCAAATTAAGATAGTTGTGTTACTGGTAACCTCCTCTATCGATGCCCCAAAAATAATTTTTACGCCTCTTTGGGGGCGTGGCATATCGAAAAATACCCTGTAACTTTCACATTTTTGGAGCGTTAGCATCCAAACTTTACAGTTAGACTACCGTTAGCTCGTTCTACGATCTGGTCAAAAATGAGATGTCTACGCCTACTAGAGGCGTGGCAAATCGAGAAAAACTGCATTTTCTGCAGTACTAAAACTAAACTTAGCTACTAAATTGCTGATGGGATGTGAATGAGTATCCCGCAGTCGGTAACGCCCGACTGCAACATTCTTACTTGTTTTTTTTTTAGAACCGATTAGCCAGCTGCTCTTTGAAATTAGTAGAATTGATTTGGTTCAACTAGAAGAATATCGGGTTGTCTGAAATGGGTCTTAGAGTATCAACTAGTCATACATTACTGCTGTATTGTTGTTCTATTGTTATTTTAGGGCAAAGCCTGTGCATGACAGCGCTTTTGAAATGAATTCAAAAGGCAACAGCGAAAACGAAACGAACGCAAGAAAGAACAAACGCGCAAAACATATAAATGAGCGAGTGAGAACAACAGGGAAAAGTGCAGTTGAGTGGAAAAATTAGGCAGACATGTCCTTTCGAGGGAACGAAAGCGAACGCTTGTATAAAAACTTATTTTAAAAATAAAATGGACGCCATCCCCGAAAGCATCGTACGCACACACACATAAATATGGTTTAAAATCCATATACATATGCATGTACACATCCATATATTTATACCTTTAATATGTATTCGGATATCCCAACCACAATTCAGGTATGTCAAACAACGTTTGCACATCAATAGATACGGACATAGAGATGCAAAAGCTTTGGCTAAAAGACGATCAACATACAAGCCACACCATTATTACATATTTTATTTGTTATGACAAAAGTATTAAAATGAAATATAAGTTATTGAACAACTAAATATAAGAAACTTCGACAAAATTTCTTTTTCAGATGCCTGCCCTACGACTTGGCTATCGAATCCCTTGGCCCATCGGAACAAATTAGAGCGTGCGGCCAACATCCAACAATTTAATTTCTAACTGCCAAACACTAACGCTTTCACCCCTCAATGATTTTTTATGGCACCGCTCTCAATCTGAATCCCCGTCCCATCCAATGGGTCGATTCCGCTTCCGTTGCTGCTTCTGTTTCTGTTTCCAGCATAAAAGGAAGAATCGGACTTTCCCTCGCGCGTGAATTTCAACGCCTTACGCTTTGTGGTGACGGGCTGGGCCGTATTTATTTAATATTGTACGTTTTTCATACTTTTTCTAGCACTGATTTCCCTTTTTGTCGTTTAATGTGCATAAAAGATTTTCCCTTCCATTTGAATGAGCACATTTTCCACACAACTGTCAATGAGCCAGAGTACAGCGCAGGCCATCGGCATCGCTGTCACAATTCATTTGCTTTCTTTGCTGTTTTCCTTTTTTGGCATACTTAATAAACAATAAAAAATTGGTATTGCTAACTAGATATAAGAATGACAGAATGAAAAAAATGGCGTCAAGCTTACAAAAGAACTTGAAATAGCGAGCAAAATGGCAAAAACTAATGTGGCGCTTAAATCCTTAGAAAATACTTGAAAGCTTAGCATATCGACCAACTCCTGTACCTTAGCAAATATTAAAGAGTAGAATATATGTATATATATATATATATATATATATATATATATATATGTATATATATATATGTATGTATATGTATATATATATATGTAATATATATATATATATATATATATATATATATATATATATATATATATATATATATATATATATATATACTTGAAAGCTTAGCATATCGACCAACTCCTGTACCTTAGCAAATATTAAAGAGTAGAATATATGTATATATATATATATATATATATATATATATATATAGATACGGATAGATATAGATATGTATGTATATAATTCAACTAACATTACATCTACTGTTATCCAAATATGCAAAGTTGTTTAATTTGCTTTAGGCGCTAGCTGGAAAAAAGTAATAGTGTTCTTATCGAGAACACTCGATTAGCAGATACCCTGCCAGCTGATATTTTAATCATTCTGCAATTATGTTATGCACACACATACACACGTATAAGAACGCGCTCTGCTAACTGCACAGTAGTAGCGACTCCGTTTGGGCTCCGCTGCGATTTGGGCATTATCATGAAAATTATGTTTTGAATAATTTCTTTTGTAGTGGGACTATCTTCATGGAACTTTCACAACGTAGTCAATCTGAGTATATTCCAAAGCATATGGATCTAGTATTTAAAATATGTTTTTTACTGACAAACGGACAGGGCTATATCGACTCAACTATTCACCCTGATCAAGAATATATATACTTTATTGGATCTGCGATGCTTTCTTCTGCCTGTTACATAGTTCTCACAAAACCATTACATAGAGCTGTATTTTTTTTTACTCATATCTCATTAAAAATGGGAGATCAGGCTGTAAAGTTTTGGAATATACACACATTTAAACATTATGATCGCATTCTGAAAGTTTCATGAAGATAGTTTCGCTACTAAAGAAATTATTCAACATACAGTGCTTATCATAATTATAACCCACCTAGCAACTTAAACTTTGATCGAGTTTTAACAACATTTTTAAGGGATTTCCAAAACAAATTTTTGTTGTACTTTGTTGACAGACATGTTTAATGGATTTTCCCGCAATTTGTGTTCAATTTATAGAAAACTAAGAAAGAACCGTTAACTTTTGCTGTGTGCTAGCATTTTTGCATGCATTTTTGTGTATCATAATTATAGCCCACTGTCGCAAATTTGGGGTTTTTAAGTGCGGAGCAGACTTTTCGATTTACAGACATTGTAATTAAGTAAATTTAGATGGTTTTTAAGAGATGCCGCTTGGAAAACAATTATCTGATTAAGAAAAAGGCCATATTTTCTCACTTTTCGAGTCAGGAGAGTCTATTTCGAGTATTTCACGAATTTTTAAAAAAACGTTGACGGGTAATTGAAATTTTTTTGGATAATCCCGAAGAATAAGGATCAAGAAAACGTACTGGGCGAAAACCGTTACGAGTTTCGTGCGATAAGCGCAAAATTATTAACAAAGCCAGCAATAGCTCAACCGCTTGTAGAGCTTTGGCCTTAGATGTGGGCGGATCTGTGTCAGCGATGACTATTTGGCGAGTACTGAAGAACTCAGAAATCATAAAGAGGTCCAAACTGACCAAAACACCCATGTTGCTAAGTCGCCACAAGGTTGCTCGACTTGATTTTGCCGAAAGACATACTGCAACCGATTGGACATACGTGCGTTCGAATCATCCTCTTTTGGCTTACAGTGTATTTATAAATTTTTACCCTAACAGGTCATATTTTCTGATGAGAAGAAGTTTAATATGGATGGTCCTGATGGGTTCAATTCATATTGGCATGATTTGAGAAAGGATCCTATGTTTTTTTCAAGGAGAAACTTTGGAGGTGGCTCCGTCATGATTTGGGAAGCATTTTGTTCATTTGGAACCTTGGAATTGAACTTTGTAACAAGCCGAATGAATAGTGAAGAGTATATTCAGACTCTGGATAGTAGTCTCATTCCATATTTAAGGGAATTCTGTGAGAAACCAATGGTTTTCCAACAGGATAATGCCGGAATCCATGTGGCAGACGAACAAAGGAGTATTTGGAGGAATGCCATGTCCTGGACTGTTGATGTCCTGGACTGGCCAGCATGTTCTCTAGATCTCAACTCAATAGAAAATGTCTGGGGTAATCTTGCAAGACGGTTTAGTGCCAAAAATCGCCAATTTGAGACAGTTGGAGATCTTAAAACGCAAATTCTAAATGAAGGGCAAAGTCGCCAAAAGGACCTTTTATTAAATTTAGTGGCTCCAATGAGGAAGCGAATTTTTAAGTTAACTAAGGCTAATGGAGGCCGGACTAAATATTACCAATCGTTTTTCCATTAATCCGCAACGATTTCGGATTTTATTGACCAAAACTTGAAATTGGGCTATAATTTTGATACAGCAAATGGGTGCTGTTTTTCCTTGTTTTTTACTTTTTTTAAGAAATCATTATTAAATCGATAATTTTAAGTGAAAAAGTTGTTTGTCATTCATAATTGATATATTGAACTACTCATTTTAAAAGATTTTGAGGGAATATGTCATTTGGGAAAAATTTTCAGCCAATTCGTTTAAGTGGATTATAAGTGGGCTATAATTATGATAAGCACTGTATAAATTCTTCGCTGCTAACTGCGCAGTTAGCAGAGCGCGTCGTTATGTGTGCATGTGTTTTTGTGTGTGTTTATAAAATATTGCAGAATGATTAAAATATCAGCTGGCAGGGTTCAGGGTATCTACTAGTAGAGCAGTCTTACTATTTAAACACATAACGTAGAATATGCCGGATATGGCTTAGATTTTCATTGGATCATTTCGACCTTGCATTGAAGGATGCGTACGTACGTAAGTATGTATATAATGTATTTGAATGTATATAAATATATTTGAAAGAAATGTCCAAAAGTATACTTACACTTGGAATGTTATCATTTGTGCACACATTCTCCTGTAATAATCTGTCGCGGATCTCCCATGCAAATATGCTGGGACATTCCCGTTTGTATTGCGAGATTTTGCTAACAACTTCTGCGGTGGCTACTCGTGGCTTGGAACCTCCAATTGCACGAGGTCGAATACTTCCTGTTTCGTAATATCTAAAATGTATATATAAATGTAATAATGATAAGAAATTCACTGGAAATTATTAATTAATTGGACCACCGAAGTCCAACGAGCTATGGTGGAAACCGCAAAAAATTATATCTCCTCAATTCAAAAGCTAGAAGCTTCAAATTTGGATAACTCAACTATCCAAATTTGAAGCTTCTAGCTTTTATACTTTAGGAGATATAATCTTTTGCGGGTTGCCACCCTTCTTTGGGCGGAAATATATATACACCATAGCTCGTTGGACTTGGGTGGTCAACCCGTGTATATATATACCAAATTTCAGGTCTCTAGCATAAATAGTGCCTAAAATATAGTAAAATTTGAAAAATCTCTATACCTTCAGGTGCGATTTGCCACGCCCCTAGTGGGCGTAGATATATAATTTGCATCTGATATACACGAGTATGTGTTCCAAATTTTAAGTTTCTAGCTTCAATAGCGCCGAAAAAACTGCGTTCATACGGACAGACGGACATTCACAAAACCAATATACTCATTTCACTTTCGTGAATGACTCTAAAAGCATAACATCGAAGAGGTTTTGAGCCTCCTCTACTCTAACATAATTTGCGTCGCCTTTAGCACCCACGCCACTGCTTTGCTTGACCAGCTGGTAGCTAAAATACAAAAACCCAATAACAGAGCGCCATCTGACAAAACTACCGTAACGGCTAGAAAATCCAGAAATCAATCGCAATTCTTAGAATATGCTTAAAGGCGCGCTTACAATAAACAACGATGAGTGCGTGCACATGTATAGGAAAATCGTGCTGATCTGCTGCTAGCTTGGAAAATCAAAATTGTATAAATTTGATTTGAAGATCCTAGATATAGGATCCTACTAAATATAAAAGGCAATAGCTATCGTTGATATTTCAATTTTAATGGGATCATGCCCTGTTTTTTGTTGCGCACTAGACTTGAATATTCCACTATATACTCTGGTTGACAGCGTTTGGGCTGTGAATGAGTATTCTGCAATCGGTATCGCCCGTAATTAAGCAACTAATGAGTTGGGCTTTGGCAAACGCACGCATTTTAATACATAATATCCAAGTATCAACATAATCACAATGAATTGCAAGTTGTATACAAGAAGTACAGAATGATTTGAATATCAGTTGGCAGTCCTAGTCGAGCAGTCTCGACTAGAGCACTCTTACTTGTTAATTCTTGCAATGATCTTCTAGCACCGGCTTTAGTCAGTCATCAAGATGATGAGATTCCAAAGATGCATACATGCCTACATCAAATGTTATATAAATTGGAATATTTAGTACTTACCTGCCTAAAATTTTGCTAACGCATCCATTGGAAACTTGCAGGATTCGCGAAATATCACATGGTCGAGCTCCGGAGTGGGCAAGCTCAACGATTTTCTGGCGCGTTGAGTCTGGTAATGGCCTTCCTCCAACAAAGACTCCACCCAATTGATTTACTCCACTATGACCTGAAATATAAAAATGATTCAACACTATAACACATCGTCTAGCCAACAGCGCGCGGGAATCTGAAGTTCCTGGTCAATCCAAAAAGATGATTTTCAGTGACACTTTTGTTCATATCCTTGTTACTTTTCCCCTCTTATTTATATTTTAAAATTGTTTTTATTTATACTTCTAAGTTTGCTCAACCCGAGCTGTTCTCAGCCCAACCTTTTTACAGTTAAACCCACAATGTTTCAAATATCAAGGCTTCTCAAGCCATGTTAAACGGATAAAATGCAACCTAGACATCGCACAATATGCAGTCATTTCGTTAACAACTATAATAATCTTCTATTTTCTCAAATGCTGGTACCATGTAGTGTTGTGAAAAATAAGATGTAAAAATATGCTCATATTTATCGCAGGTGAGGAATTATTTCTATATTATGATTGCCATTGAGTGAAGCCATCCGGTAAATGTAAACAGTATATACACCCTTGGCGGAGTCATCTGACTATTTATACCCTGAACTTATTGAAAATGGTAAATCAGGGTATAATGGTTTTGTGAAAAGTATGTAACAGGCAGAAGGAATCATCGCAGACCCCATAAAGTATATATATTCTTGATCAGGGCGATGAGCTGAGTCGATATAGTCCTGTCCGTCTGTCCGTCTGTCGTCCGTCCGTCCGTCCATCCGTCCGTATGAGTGCGTCGATCTCAGAAGTTATACAAGCTAGAGAGCTGATATTTTGTATGCATACTCGTGTATACCATACGCAAGTACGAGTTTATCATATTTTTTCGATAGCTCATTCGATATCTTTTTATCGAGGATAATCGATAAATGTATATTGTCAGCCTAATTTGAACACTATTAAACATAGAGTCTTCAGATTTATTGTGTATATACATTTGATGAACACACACATTTTGCAATTTACAGATTTTGGATACCACGCCCCCTTTGCCCCCAATTCGTAAAAAACGTGTACCAAGTAGTAGAGACTTGTGCTTTGGAATGTACACACATTTACACATTATGATTACGCTCTGAAAGTTTCATTAAGATCGTACATCTACAAAAGAAATTAATCAACAAATAAAATCATAATATTGCCCACACTGCAGCGCAGCCCAAGCGCAGTCGCTGCTTACTGCTCAGTTAGCAGAGCGCTCAGTTTCTTTGAGTTGTATTCCATATCTCCTAGCCATGCTAGGATAGTTTTCTGTATTAAAATATGTTGTTTTAAATGAAACGTTTATTATAGTAAAAAATACTTTCTTTCCAAATATTAATATTTCACATTTTTATTCAAAGTGTATATTTGTATAATTTTTTGTCTTGAAAAGAGTTACCTTACTTTGTTTATTTGTTAATTGCAAACAAAAATGTTAAACCTATTTTGCACTCTACTTACTGCAAGTTTATTTAAACAGGATTCTAAAAGTATCTAAAAACAAGTTTTGGAATTCTCTCAACTTGTCAAGATGTTTGCGCTGTTTGGTTGAGTATATTTCTCGATGCGCTGACAGTTTCTTGTTATGTAACAATTCAATTCAATTTTTTCGAGATTGAAGGGCTCATTTTATTTGACTATAAAAATAACAAAACAAAATCACTATAAAGCAAAAATAGATAATCAAATCAACTGGTCAACCATAAGAGAAAAAGTAAGAAGCACTCGTCAAGTCGATGGATGGAATGGATTCCAAATATATTTCCCAGTAATGTTGCTTGTGAGATAATCCCTAAATCTGCGTATCAATTTGACTCTTTATTGAACCCAGCGATGCGGTAACTTGCCTGCCAGTTTTACCCCATTATTGAATGGTTCGAGATGAGGGTCAAAGTCTTTTGAAAGGCTGAGCCCAACTCTAAATTTTACGGCAATCGGTCGGCAGAGCAGCCAAACGTTAAATGTTAAGGTACCATATAATAGATAACAGATTACAGTGATAACAGCGTTTACTATTAAAGAATATTTCTATTTCATCGCTATATTATATCAGCCCTCAATAACTCAATAATAATCAATAAGAGCAAACTTCACTTCTATTTCTCAATATATATAAATGTATAAGGGTGATAGTTAGTGATGATCTTTTACAAAATTTCAATATACATACAATACAAATAGTTTAATTATATACTACTTTAGATACGTTCGTATAAAATATGTTTATATATAAATCGCGATCTACCTGGTTACTATTAGCAGTTTATTTATGCATTAATAGCGGCATGTAAAGGAATACTGCAGTTTTATAATAACCGCATTTTACAAGAGCCAGCCTGCCAATGACAATTTACAAAATGTATCAAGCTTACCAAGCGCAGAAAATAAAAGAAAAAATTGCATTTTGACAATAGGATTAACAATGTAATTGCTTCACAAATCAGATGGGATGCAATTTGGACCTCGGACCTAGACCTGGACATATCACTGCGATGACAAGGGCAAGAAATAACCACTAGGAACCCCTAGGACACATCACACAATGGCTGCGTCGCTAAACAGGCTCATTTGGGTTATATGAATGTGTAACTGTGATAGTTATATGCGAAAACGAGATAGCCATACATAAATATTAGGAGAGAAGAGCGAGTTGCAGTTTGGTTGATGTGCGACACGAGCAGCACAAACGCAATGATCAGACAAAACAAAATGCTGATGCTTTTGTTTATTCACCATTCGACTTCGGCTTTCAACGTCATGATAATTGTTTTCATTTGTAACGACATGACACGAAACGGTCTTTGAACACAGAACACTCTTCAAGTCCATTATATAGGTGGAAAATGATTGTATTGATTCATAAAGCAAACAATGGCACGGACATAACTAAAACTACTTATCGGCACAGCGGGGCAGCGAGTGTTAGGTAGAAAGGGGACGAAGGGACCCCTGAATGAGGATCGCAAAACGGGGAGTAAACCATGTTGAACAGGCACAGGAGTGTCGAACGGCTACGTGTTATTTGCCGATGGTGTTCAATATGTGCCTTATGTACTCAATAAACATCTTTACTTGGACTCGGAACTCGGGGTCTTTTTCTCTGTACTGTATCCGTTATCCATTGTCCGCACTGATCAGCTTGACTATGGTTTTTTGTTCTCGCTTCATTGTGTGACCATAATTGCCAGCTTATGCAGCTTCCAGATCCATTGACCAAGTCAGTTGCAACACAAAGTCAACAAAAATCAATGAAGACCAATGTCTCGCAATTTTCACACCAAATCCGAAACATTTTCACAAATCGTTTTAGCCACTGATAAGCGTACTCTTCTCTGGGTAGCACTAAATCTGAAATAACTCTATTAGGTATATATATGTATATATACATACGATCTTGTTTATTGAATCAATCCTTTTGTAGCACTAAATCTGAAATAACTCTATTAGGTATATATATGTATATATACATACGATCTTGTTTATTGAATCAATCTTTTTGTAGATGGACTTTCGTAATGAAATTTCAGCTCAAGCATGGAAGCATCCGATTTGTCTTTCTATTTAGCTTTTGACTTCTCTACTTGAAAATAATATATTTTGAGGTGCATTTTCAAGAGATGGCAGTCAATTACATGTTCTTGTGTGCTTGAACCGTTTAAACGCGTCGATCTCAAAAGATATACATAAGAGCTAGACTTGAAATTTTGTTATAGCTCCGTGTATTGCACGAGCAGCTCGAGTTTGTTTCTAAATATTGATTTTTTATTTAACAAATTTGCATCTCCTATTCTTTAAATATTATATGTATATGTACTGTATATGTATGAAATGGCTTGTGTTCTTACGGAGTGACGGATTGTGCACAAAACTAATATTTACTATCTTATTTAATATTAAGAGGAATGTAGTGTCTTAGATAATATCACAGCTCATCTGCCCGAATGGCAAAATTGAAATTTATAGAAAAAACGTTTTTACCAGGTGGCCTCATTTCAAAAATGTAATTATTTTTTTTTTTTAACAACATTTTGATTGAGCTTAGTTTTACGTCTGCTATAAGCAAATATGAGTTAAAAATGAAAGTTGATTGAAAAATTTGAGATGATACTAAAAACATACATTCATCATCTGTTAAGTGATAGTAGGTGGTGGTAAAGTACGAAGATGTTGAGTGAGGGGGCTGTGGTGCTGTAGTTGCATCCGCAGCTTCCATCGCAGCTGTTGCAGCAGCCTTTCCGCCAATACCGCCCAGTCCGTTGCCACTAGCCACGCCCAAACAGGGCAGATTTCTCATAGCAAGAACATTGTCTATAAGAAGAAAAGAGCAAAGCAAATGAAAAATAATCACAACAGCTGTCAGGCGTGCACAAAATACAATACTTATATGGACAATATTATAGCAATTTAATACTTATATGATCTTATGTTTTTATACCCTGAACCCATTTTCAATGGGAAATAAGGGTATAATGTTTATGTGAAAATGTATGTAACAGGCAGAAGGGAGTATTGCAGACTCCACAAAGTATATATATTCTTGATCAGGGCGACGAGCTGAGTCGATATAGCCCCGTCCGTCAGTAAATCCGTCCGCCTATCTGTCTGTCTGTATGAACGTGTCAATCTCAGAGATAAAGGATTTCATGTTTTTCGATTTCTTCTTGATCGAGATTAATCGATCGCTTTTTCAGCATAATTTCAGACTTCAGATACATTTTCCGAATACACCGATTTTTATAAATTAAAAACGCGTAAAACGATTTGAACATTATGATTAAGTTCCGAAAGTTTTATGAGGATAATACCACTACAAGGGAAATTATTCAACAAATTAATTTCCATACTATTGCCCAACTGCGCAGTTAGCATAGCGCGTGCTCATGCGTGCGTGTGGATGCATGTGTATGTATGTTAGCATAAAAGAAGTGCAGAATGATTAGAATATCTATCAGCTTGGAGGGCTCAGGACTGAGAGGTATTTTAATATGCTTACCGAAACTCGCATTCCCTTAGCAATTTAAGTAACTTATTAATTTATTAAAACATTCTTTTCATATATTTTGCATATGCTCGTAAACACGGTGATTTGAATATATTCGTCTTACGTTTGTTGCCTGTATGCAATTTCGTCACAATTGAACTTTAAGCAATTTAGTACCTAAATACGTTAATTAAAATGTGCTAACATGCAAGAACCACAATGCTTTTATTGGACGGATGGGCAGAAATGCAGATGGATAAATACATAAATCTAGATTTTTAGATTATAACCTGAACTGGTATTATAAATGGATTTAAGGACTAAGTTGTCTATTTATGAAAATGTTAAATTAAACATATCCAAGATGATAAGTATAACAACCTCACTTGGAGCTACAGTATACCTCACATAAACTATGTACATTCCTGATCCTGGCGTGGAGTCCGCCCATCCGTATGAACGCCAAGATCTCAAAAAACATAAGAGCAAGAGACTTGAAATTTGTTTGCATGCATACTCGTGTATTTAGTATCTGATGTATTTTTATCGAGAATAATCGATAAGTTGATTTAGTTTTTTAAAAAACGTACTTCAAGTGCTAGAGACTTGTGCTTTGGAATATGCTTACACTTAAACATTATGATCACGTTTTGAAAGATAGTTCTACTACATGTTATATTGAAGCGCGATAAGAAGTTTTCAGAAGCGCTTTTACCGTAAACATCGATTTTCTTCACACCTAATTATCATTCATTTTACAACGCAATTATGTAAACGCATATTAACTTAAATATACATACAAATGTCTGATGATAGATTACATTAAAAGTTTGCAAAACAGTCATCGTTACAAACTGAATAAGAGTTCTTCGAAATGAAACAAAATATGAGATTTTGTTCTTTTTGAAGGTCAGACAAATGTTTTTACCAGCATACCCTTATGGTTCATATCATCCAGAGCGGGGAGTCGTTCAATCAGTGCGCCTGTTGACCAAGGCACTGTTCCTATGGCTGCAGGCGTAGGTTGAAGCGTAAACATTTTTCTTCTATGTGCTTATTATTTTTGTATTTATTCCAGCAGTCAAAATCAATCTCCTGCTCCTGATGCTGTGGCTGGTTCTATTAGTGTTGGTTTCCACTTTTAGACTTTAAATTCGAAATTTTTCGCATTTGTTTAGACAATCTGAGTGCTGAAACGTAAACGAGCTACTCGTCATTTGAGTGTCAACAATGAACATTTAATATAAGTGCCAGGGTTCACTGCAGGCGGCAATATTTCACACAGCGCTACCACCACAGGATTCTGTTTGTCTCAAAGGAATTTATACAGATGGTAACGATTTTTTTTATTTATTTATTTATTTTTTTATTATAACGCTCTGCGTTTGTTAGATGCACATAGTATATAAATACATATATGTTATTATATGCGCTAAGCCTGCATTACTTTTTATAAATCCTTTGTTTTTATTTGTGATGTGAGCATCCGCTTTTATTTTAGTTAAGCTTTTATTTTGTTCATTTTTATGCACTCTACTTTGTTTTCAAATCAACGGGTATACCAGATTGTTGCGTTTTCACTATTTAATGCGATACCGGCTCGCGTTAAGTGCTCACACAATAATCGCACATATTCCACGTTTTCCACACAAATATATTTACGTATTATAATATGCTCGCTTGTGGAAATGACTTCTGTCTACATCTAGTAGACGCAACACAGAGTTGACAAACCGTTACCGATGCAGACATATTAAGCTCATGATCGAGGGCCGCCGGTTCAAGTAGTTACAGTAAATGCGCGAGCGACAATGCCAATGCAAACGCCAATATGACTATCGTAAGATTCAGAGTTTGCCTGTGTGGTTCGGTCGTCTGGGCTAATTTGAAGCGTGGTGAATATGCGGCTCTCTGATTGGCTGGCAGAGCCCATCCACTTACTCTCCACTTTCAATGTGGTCGTATGCAGCTCAATGATTGGCAGCAAGCCAGCTGTCCTGCACAAGCTGTCCTGCTCTATCACGCATTAGAAATGCCAGCTGTGTGCGCAGTATAGCAATACATGTTGGGCCTTAAAAGCAGCCTGTCTGGTAAACAGTTAGTTGCAACGCTTGTTGCGCCAAAAACTAAAAGAGGTCAATCCAATTCCTACTATTTCTGGTAAAGATTTTCGGATCTATGAAATATTTTCGCTCTCAATATAAAATTTGTAGTAATTGATTTGCCATAATATATATTCAAAATAATCTATGGTACAAGTTTCAACAATTAAAAAGATTGTTTTTATTAACGTACCTTGATATTGCAATACCATTTTTTATAATATGTATGTGTTATGCACGCCGGGTCATATACATAAACACACAATTTTGTACTGTGTGTGGGGATGTGTGTACCTAAGTGCACATGTCTGCTTGTTGGATTGGGGAACTCGAATTCTATTTGAGTCGCCCGAATGAACGGGCGAGTAAGTTGCAGTCGCCCAATTGAATTGTTTCATTCCGATACAATAACCGCTAGACTGTTCCGTTAACTACCCACACGGCTTCCGTTTCGACAAACACAAACACAGCACGAATGCGAATGTGAATGCGAACGAATGGGCGGCATGGAGCTTCAGGACCCTGTTCCTGTTCCTGATTTCGATTCTGTGTCTAAACGTGGGCGTGGGCGTGGGTGCGTGGTTGTTTTCAAAATGACGACAAGGACAGACGCGGACGCAGACACACCCACAACTGCACAGGGAGATAGCATATCGTAACTGTGTATTATCGTTTGTCCTGCTTTCGCTGGCTTGCGAATCGCTTGGCTGAATATCGGCATTAGAGGGAGATAGCCATACATGTATGCAGTAAAGAACAATTTGCATTTTTGCACAAAATGCTTACAAAATGCTTATGGAAATTACTAACGGCGAGTTGTTATAGTCCCATTGAATTGACACTTTCTTGCGCCCAAAGCTGATTTCTTTTCTGATTTCGATTTTGTAAAAGTTCTTATGACTCCAAATCATGTAACGCAGATTTGCAACCTAGAATTAAAAAAAAAAAAAAAAAAAAGATTTTTAAGTACATGGAGTATTTAACTTTGTGATGACATCTTTTTCATAAAAACCGATCACATAATTCTATGTTTCTGAGCAAACAAATTAATTTGTTTGGCAGGAATATTCCCGCTGAATCATGCCATCGGCTATTGGATTTCACATTAAAGTAATCAATATACTAGCAATCCGCAAAATATATAATTTAATAATAATATATAATTTAATACAAATATTATTATTATCGAGTCAATCAATGTAAAAGTATAATGCATAATGAATCTAATACTGGTCTCATTAAAAATGTTTTTAGCAGGTAAAAAAAAAAAAACAAGTAAGAAAGCTCTAGTCGAGACTGCTCGACTAGGAAATCCCCTGAACCCTTCGGAGAACTGATATTTCAATAATTCTCCGCGTCTTTTTGCTAACAAAAGAAACACACAAACACATATGTACATAGGCACATATAGGCACGCTGCAGTGTGGGCTTCTCATGGAAACTTAATTGTTTAATAACTTTTTTTGTGGACGTACGTTTTTCATGAAACTTTTAGATTGTGATTATATCACTACTATGCTACACGCATACACGCATGCCGAATCTCAAGTCTCTAGTATTTGAAATACGCATTTTACAAAGGTGCGGGTGAGGGGGTGGATATAGGGGTGGGGGGTGAATTATAACAAAAACCGAAATTCTATAAACTACATATGAGTCTACATTTAAAATTTGGAGACTCTAGCTCAAAAGATGTAGGAGATATAATTTAATAATTGACTTTCGATAAGGGTTTTCATCCATAAAAAAATAATCGGACAAGTTATCGAAATTATGTGATAAACTCGATATGCGCGTGCTATATACGGACATTTTAAAAAAAAGTTGAAGTCTCTAGCTATTGTATCTTCGGAAATCGACGCGTTCAAACATACGGACAGACGGACAGACGGACATGGCTAAATCGACTCAGTTCGTCGCCCTGATCAAGAATATATATACTTTATGGGGTCTGCCACGCCTCCTTCTCCCTGTTACATACTTTTAACAAAACCATTATACCCTGATTTCCCATTTTCAATGGGTTCAGGGTATAAAAATTTGTTATTTAAATATATAAAGTATATTGAAAAGGATATCGAGCCTCAGCTATTAAAATATAATTCAAACGTCTTTGAAGCTAAAGCCTTTAAATTTTGCATTTCATTTTATTCCAAACCAGTCCATGACGCTAAGGACACACAATTTTGATATCCATATAAACATCAGGGCTCTGGAGAATACCGAGAGAAGATGTTCTGAGAAGTTTCACGTCTTAGACTTTTTGAATAGATATTTCGGGTCATGGAAGATTTTATATGTGTGCACATGAATGTAACGGCTCAAGTTGTCTTTCTTGAATCGGGTGTGCATTGTTTCTGATTTGTGATACTTCAGTTTAGGTTTGCTACTTTGCATTCGATCAGTGAAGTGGCAGTGGTGATAGAGATGACTTTAACTTATAGCAAAGTCAGTATTTTTATACTTATTCGAAGAGAATATATACATATGTATATACATATATGATAATCAATGGCTTGTCGGGATGATGCAGTCTGATTCTTCATTTCAAAATCATCATCACATGTGATGCAGGAGCCGTCCAGTCAACCCCTCTTTAATAGCGTTGCTTAAAAAGCACCCCTTTTCAATGAAACTAAGAATTTTAATTTGTTACGATTACATCTGAGATATGCACAGGCTTTTATCATTCGGAATCATTCGAATATTAACAAAGATACCAAGAAAACGAAAACGAAGCTTACACGCAAGGGAGCAATATAAGTATGATTCCAATTCCTATATAAGACAGATGAAAGTAAGCCTCTCAGCAGGAAATTGTGCCCGTCCTGCAGATCATCTAAACTCAGTTGTGCCACGTGCCGTATAGAACGCCATGTGGAACGGCGCTGATGAAAAAGTTTGCCGCATCGAGGGAGGATGCGTCTAAGCCTGAGGCCGGATCCGCCGGCGCCGCCTGTTGTGTTGCGCGACCAGTTTCGCACCAATAGGCATATTAATGCTTTGCGCGTTGAATCCAAATACGTAGTCGATCTGGACTACGAAAGCATACAAATAATAAACATTCCAGACTCAGCACTTGAACTTTACCGTACATGGGGGAGTTGAAGTTGAACCATACCTTGGGCTTAATCTGTATTTGTATCTGTATCATAACTATTAACACAAATTTAAATCCGATTGGTACATCTATGAACGCCAACCGACTACGCTTCACTCTTCTTTTTACTTTTTACTCTAACATCAATTAACTCCTCAACTAAAGCGAAAATGTTTTATTTCATATATGTATAACCTATATAAGCAAACATAAGATTCAGCGGAGGAACGGGCAACTGTCCTGGAAGATTGCAAACAAGTCGTATACCCTTTTTCCAGTTTTGTAAAGGAGCATTAAGATTTAAGATAACTTTTGTGTCGATTTTTTATTTAAAAGTTGGGACACTTTCTATGTGTTTCGCAATAGCATAGCAATGGGCCTGGCAAAGGCAACGTCGTGCAAGAATACGATTACGACTAAGATTACAAATTGATTACAGTAAATTGTTACATCATTTTGCATCGCTGCTTTACCGGTTTATACTCCCATTTGTTGCTGTTGTTATTGTTTGTTGTTTCGTGTTTATGTTAGCTGAGCAGCATGCGACCGTCTGATATGCTCGCTGCGTCCTGAGTGAAGTCTTGCGAGTAAGCGATAAGAACGCAATGCCTGACTATTAAGAATAAACGTAGCGAAGCATGTGCAGAGCCAAACTGAGGCCGTGGTCGAAACCAATAAGGGGATACGCATGAAATATTCAATTTTGATGTATGTATATGTACGCCCACTTAGCAGAAAGAACATGGGCGCAGCCTTAAACAAGTAAGAAGGCTGTAATCGAGACTGCTCGACGAGGATATACCTGGAACCCTCCAAGCTGATATTCTAATAATTCTGCACTTCTTTTATGCACATGCACAAATCTCTAGTACTTTTTTGAAAATTAAGGGCAAAGGGGGCGTGGTGTCCAAAATCCGTAAATTGCAAAATCTTTATATTCATCAAATGTATATGTTTACACAGTAAGTCTGAAGCTACATCAACTCAGCTCGTCGCCCTGATCAAGAATATATATATATATATATATATATATATATATACTTTGTGAGGTCTGCGATGCTTCTTTCTGCCTGTCACATACTTTCCACAAAAGCATTATACCCTGATTTACCATTTTCAGAGGATAACAAAAGAAAACTTCAAGATTATATTATTAGTCAATCATTTTCATCCAAAGTCCAAAAAGTGTTATGTACATATAGTGCAACAATTTTTGAACTCCTTCACTAAAGTTAATGTTCGTGTCCGTGTCCGTCCGTATGAAGCCGTAAAGTGATCACAAATTTTGTGTAAATACTACAAACAACTATTAATATGTATTTGTATTATACTGCCTCTAAGGGATTGAGCAATGGGATCTGAGAGTAAAATACATTGTGAAAATTGTAATTTCGTTTGTTCTCTAAAAGTAAAGAATACTATAGAGATCATTTCCTGCTTCAATTTCTATTTTCCGCTAGCAGTTGTTATAGAATCCACTAGTTTTTGTATCGACGTAAAGAAAACACATACAATCAAATCCTCCCTCAATTCATACTTAAACACTTATTTGACACTGTCGGCGTATAATATGTATAATTTACACCAAATTTGCTTAATCCATAATAAAACGCAACAATTATCACATTTCAAAATGCCAGGCAGCCCCTCTTTATGTTTTGTCCTCATTGCTCCCCACCGGGAATTTCACTAACGAGCCATTAAACAATTAAAGACTCGAGTACTAGCAACAAGCCAGTCAGGCAGACAGCCCGCTTGATGGCCATCCAAGCATTTGACCAGCCAACCAAATACAAACAACCAAAAACACATATCAGAGACACACCATGGTGTATGAAATCGCTGTGGGAAACTTGTAAGCAGGTAAGGGGAAGCCGTGAAATGTGAAGCTAGGAAGTGGGACAAGAGGGGAATCAATCATCGGGGCTTACCAAAAAACAACAGCCAAGTTTCACGCACGCCCATTTCTCCCGAAAGCCAACCACTGTGAATATGCTTCAATTATTATGAGCATTCCATGCCGTGCCTCCCACACCTCCCATACCTCCCACACATATCACATAAGGATTATCACTTAACAAAAGTCCAATCCCAACCCCCATCCGTGACTGGATGTTCTCTAGAACAAGGGGAGCAGTCCGTTGAGTGGCAGTAAAGGATGCATACGTAATTAAAAGAGTCCATGCTGGGTTGCCCATCCAACAAATATATCAACAACAACAGCAAGTAAGAGTGCTCTATTTGAGACTGCTTGACTAAGCGATACTCTGAGTCCTGCCAGCCATTCATTATATTTATATACACAGTAAATGTGAAGTCTCCAAATCTAAAAGTGTTCAAATTAGGCCGAAAATAACAAAATCAGTTTATCGATTTCTTTCGGAATTGCATGCGAAATCTCAAATGTTATAACTGACAGGAATATATCGACTCAGCTCGTCATCCTGAAGAAGAATATATATACTTTACTTTCTGCGATGGTTCCTTCTGCGTGTTACATACATTTTCACAAAAACATTATACCCTGATTTCCCATTGTAAATGAGTGAGAGTATACAAATTTAAATCGTTACAGTACAGCAGGTATAGCAAATATATAAACATGTTTAATTTCAGGCCGTATATTTAACAATCTGCTGCTATTTACGACTACATACTACAAACACTTATACAGAAAAATAAATCGTACAGTATCATACAGTGTACATATATAATAGTTTTTAAGAAAATGATAAATTTCTAGGAACGGGAGTACACACCACTTTTGAGATCGATTTTAGAATTTGTCATAAATGGGCTCAAAATTTCCATCCAATTTCGAATTCAACATAATTTAAAAGAAAGATTATATGTATATATTTATTCCTGATATTCGATCGAAAATGGCTCGTGTTAAAGCAATCCGATTCGTCAGCTGGAATAAGTTCATGTTTGTAAAAAAAAAAAAAAAAAAAAAAAAAAAAAAATAAATAAAATAAACTAATGTCGACAGCTTACAACTCTCAACACTCACCGCATCTGCCCTCAGTCAAATGTTTGGTTTAATAACACTTGTGCAGCCTAAGGGACTTTGATCAAATTTTCAGCATTTGCTCGAAATATTCTACTGAATATTTTTCAATTTAGTTAAAATGCAAACCGACAAGAATATATGTATATCCTTTATGGGGTCTGCGGCAATTCCTTTTGCCTGTTACATACTTTTCACAAAGCCAATATACTTTGATTTCCCATTTCCAGTGTGTTCATGGTAGAAAAATGATATGTTTCAGAGTACACATTGCATAACAATTTTATTATTACTTTAAATACTCTAATATAATGAGCTTTATATACGTGTCAGGGCAATTCCAGAACTTATCTATTCAACTTACAAGAAGACCCTTTCACTATAACGGTTTCGGATTTTGAACTAAATATTGAAAGACTCTTGTGAGGTAAAAATAAATGCTCAAATCCCTCTAACATTTAATTGAATAAGTATTGCTAATGGGAAACGAATTTTTTACAGATGTCGATGCAAGGATATAAGAATTGTCACCCTCCCATCAAAGAGACAGTTAACATATCTAAACATTTTGATATTACATGTATACTACTTATTTGCAGTGTCTCTCCCTCTCTCTTTCTCTCCCTCTGTCTTTCTCTTTCTGGTTAGTACTTATCTGTGACACGGACGACGATGGCATCGCATTAAATTCAACGAACCGAAATATCAAAATTCGTCAAAGTTTCCAATTATTATCAACGCGTTTTAAATATTACACAAATGTAACTGACTCATAAATACCCTTCCATTAAAAATATATATTTGTTGGAAGCTTTCATATTATATTTAACATTAAAAACAATAATACCTCATTTGAAGATGTTATCGGATACATACAAGCTTCATAATTTGGAATCCGTATCTAGATTGTCATAGAGGCATCAAAATATTTTCATACGTGTTTTCGATGTGAAAGGAGTATGTTTGCTATGAACAATACTGCAGCATTTAATAATATGTTTGCGGACTTTAATTTAGGTTTCAACACATATTCAATATCAATAAATTAACCAAGAAATATCCATAATATAAGTGAAGCATTTCATATTCCATGACTTAAACGTAAGTCTAACAAAAATAGTCAAATTGCCGACATCTCAAAAATGATACCTTTAGATGAAACCAAAAGATGTGCTGATTTATTCATTGTAAATCTATATACATATGTATATTCTTGAAGTTTCTATATATGTATATATTGATATATTGGTTCCAGCTCAAGAGAATTAAAGACTAGATTAAAATGGAATATTCCCCCATTGGCCTTTTTCATCTGAACTCTTGGATTTCATATATCCGCCTGATATGGTAAACCATTGTGAAAATGGAAATAGTAATGCTTTATGGTGGATGGTGAATGGTGAATAGTGAATGGTGAAGGGTGGATGGAAACTGAGCCTGGGAAGTGTGTGTCCTGCAAGTGCTGTGATTTAACAAATGGCAGGAGTAAGCGTTGGGTTTGAAAACCCAACTGAGTGGAACAAATAGAAAATCAACATTTTTGACTGTTCTTATGAAGGGAAACATTAAATAGGCGATTTTCGTTAGTATAAAAACAAAAAATAACCAGTATGTGTACTTTAGTCAGAAGGTCCCGACGAAGAAAATAATTGTCTTTCAATTTTTAGGTGATTCGGAAAATGTAACCATAGAGTAAAGTCCCAATTTGCCAACTATATATACATATATAGATATATTATTACTGAGTTTTTATGAATATATATATAACTTGCAAATCACTGTTGTTAGCATAACTATGCAATTTGTTAACCGCATGCCTTCGTATAACTTAAAAAAAAGGCAACCCTTAACGCAAATATCCGTGGTTCTTCTCATAAAAACTCAGTAATAATACAAGTAAAACCATAATTGCATGTTTTCACACGAGAATCGATATAGAATCGTCTTGAGGGTTGTTGATCACAAAGGTCGTGGTGATCTACACGATTTGTTTGAGCTAAGAAAATGACTTCACTAAGATCACGCTGATTTTGACCACATGCTGTGACTCAGACTGTTCCTATGGCCATCTACAAAGATCTAAATTTTCGATCTGTAAAAAGAAAACAAAGCAAAACAAAACAACAAATCACAATAAACAAAAGCTGGGCAACTCAAGGCATGTACATGTATATATATATATATATATATATATATATATATATATATATATATATATATATATATATATATATATACAACTGTAAAGGATACAACATTTCCTTAATGCCACGTATGTAGAAGGAATTCAGTTAAGGCTGACATCCAACACTATCGAAATTAGAGAGCCTCTTCGCCATGTTAAAATCAAATGCAAAATTTGGATCATTGATAGAGGAGGTCAGCTGAGATTGAAGAGAGCAATTTATAAGCCTGTAGTACTAAAAATGAAAATAAGCGGTTTTTATACCCTGACCCCATTCAAAAGGGGAAATTAGGGTATAATAGTTTTATTAAAATGTATGTAACACGCAGACGACGGTGTGGCTGATCCCAAAAAATCATATATGTATATTTCTCGCTAGCCACAAAGAGAGAGACTTAAAATTTTAGACATCTACTTTTGTATACCACACGCAGTGTATATCAAACTTGAATGTTGTTATAACATGCAGTGAGTATGTTTGAGTGCATATGTTGTCATTTTGACCTTCATTGAATAAAAATCTCGACGAAGCCAAGGAATTCTTAACTGATATTCCCTTGGCATTTCGAATTACTATATATATATATATATATATATATATAAATATATATATATATATATATATATATATATATATATACCATGCAGTGAGTATGTTTGAGTGCATATGTTGTCATGTTGACCTTCATTGAATACAAATCTCGACGAAGCCAAGGAATTCTTAACTGATATTCCCTTGGCATTTCGAATTACTTACAATTTAAGCACATAGACTCCGAATTTCCCCGTGAATATATATATATATACATATATATACATTTAATTTCAACAATACCATTCACGGGGAAATTCGGAGTCTATAAGCTTAAATTGTAAAAATGCCAAACGGAATGAACTGAACAGCCCAAAATTTGAGTACGTTCTAACTCATTCAATGTGCAATATAGCTTAGCGAGTCTTAATCGCAGAGCTTACTTGTGGACTTATACATAGAAATTCATGTGTTAGCATTGAGTTGCCTTTATGATTGCTCTTTGTTTCTGGTGTTGGTATGTGGTGTTGGTATGTTGTTTATCAATAACCAAACTGGTGGTGGGAGGCAATCCATAGTGTCGGTTGCTATTTTCGCTAGTATGTTTTATTGGCGTTATAAACAGACGTATACATAATCGGTGACAACTGTTCAGGTGTTCAGGTGTTTCGAATATTGATGCATTATATGTATGTATGCATTGGAACTCATACCGCCTACTGTCTTTATATCCTGAACACATTGAAAATGGGAAATCATGGTATGTATAATGGTTTTGTTGAAACGTATGTAACAGGCAGAAAGAGGCGTGGCAGACCCCACAAAGTATTTAAATATATTCTTGATCAGTGCGACGAGCTGAGTCGATTTAGCCCTGTCCGTCTGTCCGTATGTTTGAACGCGTCGATTTCAGAAGAGCTAGAGACTTCAAATTTTTTTTAAATGTCCGTATATAGCGCGTGCATATCGAGTTTATTAGAAAAAAAGATAACTCGTTCCGTTATTTTTGTATCGATAAAAAACCTTATCGAAAACCAGTTATAAAATTATATCTCCTACATCTTTAGAGCTAGAGTCTCCAAATTTTTAATGTAGACTCATATGTACTTGATAGAATTTCGATTTTTATTATAATTCACCCCCACCCCTATATTCACCCCTCACCCTCACCTTTGTAAAAGGCGTATTTAAAATACTAAAGACTTGAGCTTCGGCATATACACGCATAGTAATGATATAATCACAATCTAAAAGTTTCATGAAGAACGTACATCCACAAGAAAAGTTATTAAACAATTAAATTGCCATAGGTAGCCCACACTGTAGCCCATGCGTGTTTATGCGTGCGTGCCTATGTGTGCCTATGTATGTGTGTGCATGTGTGTGTGTTTCTTTTGTGAGTAAAAAGACGCGAAGACTAATTGAAATATCAGTTCTCCAAAAGGTTCAGGGGATTTCCTAGTTATTGATAAAAATAACTTATCGAAAACCAGTTCCAAAATTATATCTTCCACATCTTAGAGTCTCCAAATTTTAAATGTAGACTCATATATACTTTATAGAATTTCCCTTATATCCCACCCCTCACCACAAAATTTGTAAAAAAACGTATTTCAAATACTAAAAACTTGTGCTTTATACATACATACATATGTACATTTAAAGATTATTATTATGTTCTGAAAGTTTAATTAAGATTGTACGTCTACAAACGAAACAAGCCTAGTCGAGACTGCTCGACTACGACATCCCCTGAACCCTTCGGATAACTGATATTTCAATAATTCTTTTCGCCTTTCTGCTTGAAAAAGACTCACACACACACTCAGAGACACATACATAGACACACATAAACAAGCATTAGTTGCAGTTTGGGCTTAATATGGAAACTTAATTGTTTAATAACTTTTCTTGTGGATGTACTATCTTCACGAAACTTTCTAATTATGATTATAGCATGCATGCATTTTCTAAAGCACAAGTTTCTAGTACTTGAAATACGCCTCTTACAAATTTGATGGTGAGGGGGTGGCGATAGGGATGGGGGACGGATTATAACAAAAACCAAAATTCTATAAAATACAAATAAATATACTTTTAAAATTTGGCAACTCTAGCTCTTAATATATATGTATATATATAGATAGATATAATTTTATAACTGGTTTTCGATAAGGTTTTTTATCGATAAAAAATAACGGGACGAGGTATCAATTTTTTGTGATAAACACGATATGCGCGCGCTATATACGGACATTTTAAAACAAGTAAGAAGGCTCTAGTCGAGACTGCTCGACTAGGAGATACCCTGAACCCTCAAGCTGATATTCTAATCATTCTGCACTTCTTTTATGCACACATGCATACATACACAAGCATCCACACGCACGTATTAGCCAGCGCTCTGCTAACTGCGCAGTAAGCAGCGACTGCGCTTGGGGTGCGCTGCGGTGTGGGCAATATAATGAGAATTTATTTGTTAAATAATTTATTTTGTATACATACGATCTTAATGAAACTTTTAGAACGTAATCATAATATGTAAATGTATGTACATTCCAAAGCCCAAGTCTCTAGTACTTGAAATACGTCTTTTACCAATTTCGGGCGAAGGGGGCGTGGTATCTAAAATCTGTAAATGACAAAATGTGTGTATCTATCAAATGTATATACGCAGTAATTCTGAAGTCTCCAAGTCAAAAAATGTTTAAATTAGGCTGAAAAAACAATATACATTTATCGATTATCCTCGATAAAAAAGATATCGAATGATTTATCGAAAAAATATGATAAACTCGTACTGCGTATGGTATACACGAGTCTACATACAAAATTTCAGCTCTCTAGCTCTTATAACTTCTGAGATAATACATACAAACGGACGGACGGACGGACGGACAGGGCTATATCGACTCAGCTCTTCGCCCTGATCAAGAATATATATACTTTGTGGGGTCTGTCACGCCTCCTTCTGCCTGATACATACTTTTAACAAAACCATTATACATTGATTTTCCATTTTCAATGGGTTCAGGGTATAATTATTCAACAAATAAAATCTCATAATATAGTCCACAATGCAGCGCAGCCGAAGCGCACTTAGCAGAGCGCTGGCTTATGCGTGCGTGTGGTATGTACATATGTGTGCATAAAAGAAGTGCGGAATGATTGGAATATCAGCTTGGAGGGTTCAGGGTATCTCCCAGTCTCGACTAGAGCCTTCTTACTTGTTTTAAGTTGATTGTGACCCCTTTTCATTAGCTCCATAATTTCCCCATCGCTATTGAACATGATTTTCTATTTTATATCGTGCTGGATAAGTGACTTCGTTCGTCGTAAGAATTGGGAATATACATCATTTATTAGGCCTGTAAATCTATTGTACAGACTCGCCATTCTTCCAATTTAAGCTTTAGGTCCAATGTGAAAGCGATAAAAGAGAAAGGTTCATGTACTTGCTTATCTTCGCTGTGTACGTGGCTTGACTCACTTAACGAAAGGCGGCGAGCTTTACTCACTGAACGAAATTTCGATTAGTGAGTACAGTGATGAAAATCGGGCACATTTAAAATTTTACATCAGTTATATCAAACTAGTTAACGAACTTTACTACCGTACTATTTTGCAGCTATATCGTAGTTTCTTAAAAGTATATTAGTATTATCCTTTGTTTATTCGATACTTCAAGCTTACATCTTTATTTATTATATATATTATCATTAGTTTGCTACAAAAAGCTTTCTCAAGTTTTTGTCTCAGACTAATATCTCTTTGGCCGAAGTAACTAAAGGAACAGAAGTTGTCGAAACCAGTTAGGACATCAATAAAAACTAACGTTTTGCAAAATGAATAATAGGAAGCCGAAAGTCAGTAATTGATTTTCTCTTTTTTCAAATCACAACCAACACTTTCTCATAAGCTTTGCATCTCCAATATATTTTATGAAATATTGGCAGTTTCCTTCTTTACTTAAAAGTATACAAATTATAATAATAAGAATAAATGTCATCTGCAAACTTTGTAATTTCGATACTCCGTTTGATGCCCAAGTATAGTGCGTATATAAATTAAGGGTCAACTGAAGTAGAGTATTTATAATTCGATAGATGACACAATAAATGGCAGACATCTTTCGTGGCAAGAACAAACAAGTAAGAGTGCATAAGAATATAGTAGTCGACTTGAGGATACCATTTATAATTTTATAGTCTACAGATAATATCAATTTCAACTTATGTAGAAGTATATATTTCAGGTGTTCAATAATAATTTAACTTTTACAAAGAATAGACATACTTGAAAATATATGAAAAATTTATATATTTATATATTCATAAATTTAAACCCATATTTAAAAGGATATGTATATGTCGGGAATTCCATAGCCATTTGAAGCAGAGCAACGGGTATAGGGTATACAAAAGCAGGTCCGGAATCGGGGTCCTTCATGGCAGCGCAGTTTTTTAATATTTCATTCAGTATGTGTATATATTTTATCTGAGCATTAACATATATATTTTATTTGATTAAGAACAAATATAAAGTTAAGCATCCAAGACTTCTTCATCATCAGTGCGAGCTAGATTGAAATTGTAATAAGCACGTATATTAGAATATGAATAATGTGCAGAGCATTGACGATGCCCACCCACACACTGAAATGGGACCTGGTGCCCTGACCGAACGTAGCGCACACTCATCCTCAGCACAACAGCTTCTTGTTTATGTCTGTGGATGTGAATGTCGATGCGGATCTGTCAGTTAGTTATATGGCACGGTCAGGCTCTGTTGTACATCGCTGTATTCAATGGCGTTACTGTTGCCGTTGCCGTAGCAGTTGCCGTATCTGCCGAACCCTGTTTTATTAATACATTATTATTATTACTTTTTTTTTTAAAGCTGTGCGCGCTGAAAGTGAAATAATTGACACATGTGCGAACACTTTTATTACATACTTAAAAAAAAAGAAAAAAACAAGTGTATGTCTATGCATGTATGTACCATGCGTGAATAAATAAAAATATTTCCGCGCATATGAGTGAATATGTAGACATGCAGCCATTTAGATATGTATATGTATGATCAGAAATATACATACAAACATACATATGTACACATACTCATGTGCTTGGATACATGTACATATACAAGTATGTATGCATGTATTAAGCCATATGTACCTACATATGTTTGTATAAAGTACGTTCACAGCAAATCGCGAAATGTTCAAAATAGATTTCGAGTACATACCCATAAACATGTGTGTTTATACACACATAAGCATACACACGTATATATATATGTATATATATATATATATGTATATATATATATATATATGTATGTACTTTATTTATTAATTCACATATTTTATACAAATTTTCTCATACAAATGTTTGTTATCAGAATTCTTATACATATGCTGGGTATGTGCGTTTTGAGATATGTATGTATGTATGTACGTACTTACTTTATATGTACATACATATGTATGTACAAATGCATAAATATATGAAAAATAAATGTATGTATGTGTATACATACATATGCACATATAAATAATAAAACACCCAAATGTTATTTATGTACAAATGTATGTCCATACATACATACATCTGAATGCATCAAAAGGAATAACTGCACTCTCCTCACTGACCTGAAGTTCAAGAACACAAAAATTATTATGATGTTTATAAATGGTTTTAATTGAGTACAATAGAGTGAGAGTGATCCATGAGTGAGATTCACATGAATATGAACCGTTTATGCACAACCTGCACGTCATACACACAGCACAAACAGACACCAAAAGGCTCTGGCGAATGAATGCAAACAATATATATATATATATATATATATATATATATATATATATATATATATATATGTATGTCTGTGGGTACATGCACGTCTATATTTGAACATGAATATATTAACATATAGATACATATACATACATATGTATGTATGTATGCATCTACGTATGCATATAAACCAACACCTCGGTTAAAGAGAATAAATAAGCTCGCAAAACTACAACACAAAACGAAAGAGCTCCGATCTGAGCGTGAATAGAATACATGCACACGGAAAGCACATTTATTAGCACATAATGTATTAAATTCGGGAATAAATAAAATAAGTCACACATCTTTGCCGGCTTTATAACGTTTGATGGGTAAAATTATGAGTAGTTGTTCATAACAATGCATTTGGCTTGAGAGCTGTGAATCGAAAAGTCGCGCCAGTTACATTTACAAAAATTCATATGTACATACATATGTACATGCATACACACAGACCATGTACCTACGTTAATGCATAGTTATCCATATATGTATGTATATATCTTGAAGCGGAAAATAACAAAAAATATAAAAGAATATGATGAGATTGAAACTGTTAAGTGATTGTGGGTGTTGATTGTTGAACTTGGATAAGACATCGGGTGAGTGTTCTCTTGAATGAATAAATATGCATATGTACATTTAATAATGTACACAAGAAAATATATACATATAATATGTACAAATAATTGTATTTAGGGTTCTTTAGGGGCGTGTCTGATTGCAAAATTTTCAGGGATTGTGATTCATTGTACACGTATATCAATCAAAAATAATATATGTCATAATTTTGATTGAAAATATTTTTTCATTAGATCCTATCTAGATTTAGAGAACGACAGTAATCTATACTTGCATTAAAACTGGACAAAGTAAACCTCTTTCATATTTGTCGCACCCTCATTATGCGCAGCTATATACATATGTTTACTGGCGGTGGTATGCCCAAGAACCTATTTCGAATTTAAATTGTATTTACAAAAGTGTTCTTCAAAAAGCGCCTATTTTGGCAAATCTTCGTTCATAAACAGATGAGTGCTACATAAAACTAATGTATTTTTTTAAGTCCAAGGAGGTTTACATTTTCTTGTCTAATATACAATCGAATCATTTTTTCTTTTTTAAGGCAAAAATTCCGCAATTGAAAGTTGGAAACAAAAATTAAGCCATGACGTCACTCAAGGAAACTACAAGGTTAGCCGAAAATCGAAGAGCTCAAAGACGAAATGGGAAAACAGCTGATCGTCTAACTAGCATTGATGCATCCGCTTGCGATTTTGATTCCGAATACGATTCCGATTGCACAAATTTCCTCATTAATATATCTTTAAAAAAGTCTTGCCAATGCCACAGCGCTATGAAACGACAACAGATGATGATGATTATGAGAAGCAATAGGAGCTGGGAATTTCGATTTGTAGTCAACCGATATGCGACTACAATTTTACTATCGATTTTATTATCGATCGTTATTTTAGCATCTGCCCAGGAAGCAGCGAGAGACACAGACAAATTGCTTAGACCAAACAACACAGAGAGCCATCAAAATCAAGCACATACAACTGCTATTCACACTCCTATTATAGAGGTACACAGCCAAAGCCAGAACCAGAGGCGGTCGGATCAGCCGTTAGGTCAAATGCCAGCAAGCTTACAAGGGTTTAGTGTAAACAGAAATAGTTTGATTAGTGGAGATTCTGTGCTGCAACGTCAGTTGAGGGAGAAAGCGAAACAGGATAGCTTGGAATCGATTAAGATGCATATTTTGATGCGACTGAACTTGAAGAAATTACCCAATATAACCAAACCAATATCTGTACCTCAGAATATATTGGAGAATTTCTATAAAAACTATAATTCCTCGCTTCTAAGCTCGATGTGGGGTCATAATAGTAAGCCAAACGGTGCTCATGCTCCAGATAAACCTGGATCTGCTCTGTATATGCATGAAGATACTGTGACAGATTCTGTGAATGTGACACAAAACATTGAACAGAGCTCTGATAATAATTCTAAATATGAGGCGTCCAATAGAAATACATCGTTGGAAATGCAGGGCGACGATCCAAACAATTTTAAAGACTTTCAGTATATCTATAATATTGAAATTGATAAGGATCAAAGGGCACAAACGCCAAAGCATAAGGCCACTGACTTTACGATTAACTACGATGACATTGAATATGAAAGCATACTTTCTCATATAAACCGTGTTTACATATTTCCAGAACGTGAGTTATATACGATTACTATTTATATTAAATTGTGGTAAATTATTTGCTTAAAAACTAACTTCTACTGGTTTTATATTTACTATTTTCAAATGATGTTGAAATATTAATTTTAATTTAATTTCATTGGACATTAATTAAAGAAGTAAAATGATAATGCCCGACTGTACAATGCTCTTTCACGGTCCAAAATGACAATTTTTTTTAAATTTTTATACTCATTCACGAAAGTGAAATGAGTATATTGGTTTTGTGCAATATCCGTCTTGCTGTCCGTCCGTCCATCCGTCTGTCCGTATGAACGCAGTTCATTTCGGCGCTATTGAAGCTAGAGACTTGAAATTTGGAACACATACTCGTGTATAGCTCCCATTTATAAAGTGTTAAAATTTTCCCGATCCGCCCACTAGGGGCGTGGCAAATCGGAAAATGCATACCAGAAATCATATTAGTTGATGAGCTAGAGAGCTGAAATTTGGAATGTAGATCCGGGTCGACCACCCTAGATCACATGCTATGGCGGATATATCTACGCCCATTGGGGGCGTGGCAAATCAGTTAAAACTGTATCTCCTAGAGTTTTAAAGCTAGAACGTTGAAATTTGTCATGTGAGCTAATGTTATGAGGTGAAAAATTTATATATCTACGCCCACTAGGGGCATCGGACCTGAAGATATAGTGATTTTACAAATTCTGCTATATTTTGGGTACTATTGATGCTAGAAACCTGAAATTTGGTATATATACGCGGGTTGACCACCCAAGTCTAACGAGCTATGGTGGATATATCTCCGCCCAAAGGGGGCGTGGAAAACAGCAAAAATTTATATCTCCTAAAGTATAAAAGCTAGAAGCTTCAAATTTAGATTGTTGAGTTACTGGTAACCTCCTCTATCGATGTCCTAAAAATAATTTGTACGCCTCTTTGGGGGCGTGGCATATCGAAAAATACCCTGCAATTTTCACATTTTTGGAGCGTAAGCATCCAAACTTTGCAGTTAGACTACCGTTAGCTCGTTCTAAGAACTGGCCAAAGATTAGGTGTCTACGCCCACTAGGGGCGTGGAAAATCGAGAAAAACTGTATTTTCTACAGTATTAGAGCTAAACTTAGCTACTGAATTGCTGATGGGATGTGAATGAGTATCCCGCAGTCGGTAACGCCCGACTGCAACGTTCTTACTTGTTTGTGTTAGACTCTTTTGCGCGTACATATTCAAAATTTAAAGTCTATAAGGGAAACAGGAGGTCGAATATACAATGTCATGAATGAAAAATATAAACACTATTATTTTTTGCTTTCCTTTTATTTATATTTTTTTAGAACCTCATGTGCGACATAATCGGAAAACAGATGTTTTACGTTTCAAGTTCGAATCGGGATCCTCAGATATTTCTTATGTGACACTTCACTTGTATTTGCGTGGATTAGAATGGATCAGTATCTATCAACCGAAAATGCTTGAAGAATTGTCCGATTTTCAGAATAAAGATATTATTGTGGCCTTGCATCGGGCCATACGTCGAGCGAATAACACAAATTATACGCACAAGGCAAAAATCTTCGAGTTCCGACATAAAATTCCAACTGGACTGGGTCAATGGGTCAACGTGGATTTGAAACCCTTAATAGGTACAGGAGCCGCAATAGATCCAAGCCAAACCCAGGAGATTTTTATAAAAGGTGTCGAGCCATGGATGCGGCCTTTAGTTGTCACAACAGATAGTAATCCAAAAAATCCATTGGTATATATACAAATCTATATATTCAATAATAAACTGATATTCGCAACATAACATAACATTTTCTTTATATTAAGATTCATTCTCACTGCTCCATTTTTAACGATAGATCTAAATCAATTAGATGAGAATTTAATTGTATTAGAAATACATTTCTTAAGCCACCTACCTACCTTCCTTTGCTTCGTTCAAATATTTATTATAATAAAAATACTCCTGCGCACTTACGAAAGAATACTGCAACATTTTTGTAGGCTGCTTTTTTATTATTTTACGACTTGGTCTTTCACTGGTATACATTTATATTTAACATTTTCTTTCTTTACAGACCGTGCATATTGAAATTGGCTCCCGCAAAAAACATCGAAGAAAACGTAGCGTTTATCTCGATTGCACCGAGAACGATCACGACATGCGCTGCTGTCGATACCCTTTAAAGGTTAACTTTACCAGCTTCGGATGGCACTTTGTTGTGGCACCCACATCATTCGATGCATACTTTTGCAGCGGAGACTGCAGGGTTGGGTATTTGGAGCAGTATCCACACACGCATTTGGCAGCGCTGACTACGTCGGCGACGCCATGTTGTTCGCCAACGAAAATGAGTTCCTTAAGCTTGCTGTATTTTGACGAAAATCACCAACTTGTGTTGAGTGTAATACCAAATATGTCCGTAGAGGGATGCAGCTGTTCCTAGCAGACAATATCAACTTACATATTTATATGTACATGTATGCTAATATTATATGAATGATTAATTTTATGTAAAGCGTTTAGGAATAAATTAAATGGAATAAGCTAATATACATATTAAATACATATCTGCATAAATACTCAAATATATGCGTACATACATATCTGCACATACACTTTGAAGTACCTGTAGTAATGTTTGTTTGAGTAGCGTATGAATGAATTTATGGATAAATACATTTGCATAAATATATAAAATAAAAATAAATAGTTTATAATATACAAATAATATTTTATATAGACGCACCTATTTTTTTTTTTTTTATAAAAACGGTTTTATTTATTTATTAGGCATGTCTTGGCTGCCAAAACTTTTTATACCCTGAACCCATTGAAAATGGGAAATCAGGGTATAATGGTTTTGTTAAAAGTATGTAACAGGGAGAAGGAGGCGTGGCAGACCCCACAAAGTATATATATTCTTGATCAGGGCGACGAGAAAAGTTGATTTGGCCCTGTCCGTCTGTCTGTCCGTCCGTCCGTCCGTCCGTCCGTCCGTCCGTCTGTCCGTATGTTTGAACGCGTCGATTTCCGAAGATATAATAGCTAGAGACTTCAACTTTTTTTTAAAATGTCCATATATAGCACGCGCATATCGAGTTTATCACATAATTTCGATAACTTGTCCGATTATTTTTTTATCGATGAAAAACCTTATCGAAAGTCAATTATAAAATTATATCTCCTACATCTTTTGAGCTAGAGTCTCCAAATTTGAAATGTAGACTCATATGTAGATTATAGAATTTCGGTTTTTTTTATAATTCACCCCCACCCCTATATCCACCCCCTCACCCTCACTTTTGTAAAAGGCGTATTTCAAATTCTAGAGACTTAAGCTTCGGCATATACACGCATAGTAATGATATAATCATAATCTAAAAGTTTCATGAAGAACGTACGTCCACAAAAAAAGTTATTAAACAATTAAGTTTCCATGAGAAGCCCACACTGCAGCCCATGCGTGTTTATGCGTGCGTGCCTATATGTGCCTATGTATGTGTGTGTGTTTTTTGTAAGCAAAAAGACGCGGAGAACTATTGAAATATCAAGTTCTCCGAAGGGTTCAGGGGATTTCCTAGTCGGGCAGTCTCGACTAGAGCTTTCTTACTTGTTTTATATTAAAGTTGGAGTCTAATTCGAAACGCCAGCTTTTCCACTGTCCAGCGTACAATTAGAAATGCAAAACATCTAGGGCGTCTGATAATTAAGAAAAAACCACCTCTAAATGCTGTACGTAAAGAAAAACGGCTCCAACATGCGAGAGAATACATGACATGGACAGTTCAATCTGTCATTCGAATTAATCATTCGCATTCAGTTCTTTTTACTGATGAAAAACGCTTTAATTTGGTTGGTCGTGATCGTTTTTAATATTATTACCATGATACACGAAAAGATGAGTTGAATTTCAGCCGCCATCACAGCCGTGAAGGTGAAGTCATGGTGTATGGCGCCATCACATTTTTTGAAACAACAGATTTAATTTTCATAGATCAGAAGATGGCCGGTGAACGCTTCAAAACAAAACAGCCTGTATTTCCTAATACCCAGGATCTTTTCGGACCATTGCCATGGATTTTCCAACAAGATAATGCTCAGTTCCATAATGCTGGAGTTGTGAAGTCATTATTATGAGGGAAAATGTTCAGGTCACGACTTGGCCACCGTATTCCCCAGACCTCAACATAATGGAAAATATTTGAGGATGGCTTTCAAGGAAAGTATTTGAAGGGGGTAAACAATACGAAAGCAAAGAAACACTAATTGCTGGAATTAAACTTGGAAGCAGGACTCATTATCGAAATTATTTTTTTATAATTATTTATTGCTTAAATAATTATAAAAACTAAAAGTAATACACTTAAAATCAAGTTCCTTTCTTAAAAAAAAGAAAACAAGTAAGAAAGCTCTAGTCGAGACTGCTCGACTAGGAAATCCCCTGAACCCTTCGGAGAACTGATATTTCAATAATTCTCCGCGTCTTTTTGCTTACAAAAGAAACACACACACACACATACATAGGCACATATGTATAGGCACGCACGCATAAACACGCATGGGCTGCAGTGTGGGCTTCTCATGGAAACTTAATTGTTTAATAACTTTTTTTGGACGTACGTTCTTCGTGAAACTTTTAGATTGTGATTATATCATTACTATGCGTTTATATGCCGAAACTCAAGTCTCTAGTATTTGAAATACGCCTTTTACAAAAGTGAGGGTGAGGGGGTGGATATAGGGGCGGGGGGGTGAATTATAACAAAAACCGAAATTCTATAAAGTACATATGAGTCTACATTTAAAATTTGGAGAGTCTAGCCCAAAAGATGTAGGAGATATAATTTTATATCTGGCTTTCGATAAGATTTTTCATCGATAAAAAATAATCGGACGAGTTATCGATTTCTAGTGATTAACGCGATATGCGCGTGCTATATACGGACATTTTAAAAAAAAGTTGAGGTCTCTAGCTATTGTAGCTTCGGAAATCGACGCGTTCATACATACGGACAGACGGACAGACAGACAGACGGACAGGGCTAAATCAACTTATCTCGTCGCCCTGATCAAGAATATATGTATATACTTTGTGGGGTCTGCCACGCCTCCTTCTCTCTGTTACATACATTTTAACAAAACCATTATACCCTGATTTCCCATTTTCAATGGGTTCAGGGTATAAAAAATGAATTAGTTAAAGTGCGTCTATTTCAGTGACTATGAAAAAAGTGCCTTTTATATACATATTTTTCTATAACATTGTTGTTCATTGTTACCACAGATCAATATTAGTAGCCATAGGGGATTCTTGCCATTCACCACGATTAACATTTACTCTTTTCAAGTATTTCAGTATTTTACAACATTTTCACTCCTACGTCGTGAGCATAATCAACTTGATTAACATATGGCTTTTGCTTATAAATTAGTAAGTTTACTTCTGAAATGTTCCTAAAGTGGTATACAGATTACTTAAATAATCGATAATAGTAAGATTTTGAGGAAAGAGCCACTATGGTCACACTGTCGCGGCGAATTAAGCAATGATAAACGATGTCTGTATTTCTGTTGTGTGGGTGTGGATTTATTTCACGGAATAGAAATTAATAAAGCTATGTAATTATCAAAATGTGCTCTAATAGCTGTGTTAATGTTGTTGAGTTAGATTATGTTGTGCTAAAGGTAGGTTTAAATTGTAAAAAGAAAAGAACCGAAACCACATAACTGCACGCTAAGGTAATGAACGTATAAACGATTTCAACCATAAGCATTCCTACATGAGTGCAGAATTGTGCAGGATTGGTCATTATCACATTTGTCTTCAATTTATAAATGCTCGAGCATGGATATAAATATTTAACTCATTACAGTTAAATGGCAGCGACATTACATCATTGTCTAGTTATGACGCGGTTCAAATGTTCCTTCAAGCTAAAGAAACCCTAGTAGTTGAATTATGTCGAAAGCGAAATCCCGTCACCTCCGAAGACCTACAGGAGGATGATATTTGTTCAAGAGTAAAAAATGTTCAAGTATCTCATGCAAAAGCAACCAGTGCCTCAGAAAATATTAACATCAATTCTTTGCCGACGTCACCTCTATCATCAGTATCAGCTGAAAATCAAATAATTTTAACTCTACGAACATTTCGAAACAGCGATCAAACCGAACCAGTATCGAAGGAGAAAATACCGAGTGATAAGTTTGATGCATTCAATACAACTAACAAAAAGGTCAATCATAACGAAAATATTGCGCAAGCGATAACCGATCATTTTATCGAACAAGAGCATCATCTTTTTGAGCAGTGCTTGGAGCCAGAGATCGATATCGAGGTAAGTTTTAGTGCATATAGAAACATTTTTTCAGAGCATGTAATTTGCAGGAAGTAACACTCGTGAAAAGTGATTCAACTAGCGATCAAATTGGACTCACTGTTTCCTGCAATAACTTCTACAGTACCAGGGACTGCGAAGAGAATATTATTAATCCTGTGATATGCAACAAGAATACGAATGCAGACTTAATAAGAGATGACGTTGATGCTGATGCTGATGGGGACGCTGACGCCTGTGATGATGTTTTCATAAGTGATATACAGCCAGAGAGCGTGGCTGAGCGCGACGGCCGACTCCGTCGCGGCGATCAAATTCTCCGCATTAATGGCATAGACATCAAGAGTAAAAAACATGCCGAAATGCAAATAGCTGAAAATTCTTCGTCTGTTACATTGCTTGTCAGTCGACTACTATATCCCGTAAGTACTTAGAATTACGTATAAAACATCATCTGATATTCCCTTTTCATTTAAAATTTAGGATGACGACGATGACGACGATGAGGACGATGAAGAGATCGATGGTAACTTTGATTATGCCAACAGCATTCTATCTGATGATTATACAAATGTCGTGGACAAATTGGACAAACTTCTTTTAACGCAACAGCGGCAAACAACCGCTAACAATTTAATAACAGAATCTTCGGCAAAACCAATTAAATCTATTTTACCAGCAACTTTCAGTGGATCGCAAACGATGTCCCATAAATCTAAAAACAAAGGACAAACACAAACTAGTGCCACAGAAAAGATGCACATTGACAATGTGGAAGGAATTAACCAAGAAACAGGCTTAAAACCAATCATTGACAAAAACCTGCGAGCAACAATAACTAGTAAAGAATATGATTATGATGATTGCGAACATATTTACGAAACAATTCCCGAGGATTCTGAATCAGAACCCCTCTATTGCTCGCCATATCAAAGCTCTAATTATATGACTGCAATGGGATCTTGCGCATCACCAATGATGGCAGAATCGGATGTTTTAGAAATGCAACAGCAAACGCAACGTGTCGCCCAATGGTTAGGGATTAAATCACAGCTCAATACAAGATCCGTTCATACGATGGCTGGCCGTCCAAGCTTATACCATAAGCAACAGCATCGAATATCAAATAGAGTTTCTACGCTACGCAGTGCTATTACAAACACCAGTGGATCAAGCAGCAGTGGAGCTAACTGTAGTGCACCTAATGGTGAAAACGAAAAGAAATGTATAAATCAACTGCAGGAAGAGGTAGAAAATTCTTCAAGTGCCTATAATACGGGTGGCTCCAATAACAGTGCTTCGCCTCAACAAAATGCCATAAATTTAGAGATCGAATCAATTTCAGTTTCAACGGCAACTGCAATTGCAACTCCTAACAATCCTATAAACTCCTTTCAACCCGTTTTGCTGCCATTTATAAAGTCTGGCCGTATAGTTTGTTCCCAACATAGTTCCGGTTCGTAGTGGATTTAATTTAAATTAACATATTCAATTTCACTTACAATTATAATCAACTTTTTATTTTTTTAGAAACTGTTGCACTACATAAAGCATCTGCCGACGAGCTGCATCCATTTGCATCAACAACTGTTAAAATAGACGCTAAGGCTATACGACCCAAACCAAACGAGGAACAGCAAAGTCCATGCCCGCAATTTAACGCTCCCAACTTGAGTCGCTATCATTTTGTTAGCAGTCAAGAGGTAAACACGATTGCCATAAAATTCGTTTATCACAGGGATCGTTAAATATATTGAAAGCGGCTCTAAACATTATAATATAGCAAGTAAGAGTGCTCTAATCGAGACTGTTCGGCTAGGAACCCTTCGGAGAACTGATATTTCAATAATTCTTCGCGTCTTTCTGCTCACCCACACGCGAACACATATACATAGGCACACATAGGAACGCACGCATAAACACATAGAGAACTAACACTTTTCATGAAACTTTTAGATAATGATTGTATTATTAATGCGTGTATTTGCCGCAGCTCAAGACTCTAGTATTTTAAATTTAAATCGAAATTCTATAAAGTACATATGAGTCTACATTTAAAATTTGGAGACTTTAGCTCTAAAGATGCAAAAGATATAATTTTATAACTAATTTTCGATACGGGTTTTATCGATAAAAATAAAGGGATGTGTTATCGATTTTTTTGTGATAAAGTCGATATGCGCGCGCTATTTACTGGCATTTTACAATTTATTTGAAGTCTCTAGATCTTATATCTTCTGAGATTGACGCGTTCATACATGCGGACAGACGGTCAGGGCTAAATCGACTCAGCTCTTCACCCTGATCAAGAATATATATACTTTGCCATGCCTGTTACATACATTTCAACAAAACCATTATACACAGATTTCCCCATTTTCAATAGGTTCAGGGTATAAAAATGTAAATAAAAATAGATAAAAGATAAACAGATAAAAGACATAACTTAGAAAATAAATTCAAAGGCTTATAATAATGCAGTTTAAAAAGCCGGTACGAAATTAATTATAATCATCAAATAGAGGAAAAATTAAGAATACGTCGGAGAACATGCTTTACTATTATTTTCAACTCATCAAAAACTATATATAATTATATATATTTACCCATTCTGTGTTTTTTCTAACTAGGTCGCAAATAAGACTGTCCCTACACCAAAGACAAGTTCTATTTTAGTAGAAAATGTCTGCGAGGAAATTCCAATGGTGTGGAAAGTAAAGCGGCGTCCAGATGGAACCAGATACATAGTTAAACGACCAGCACGGAATAATGTGAGCATGGGTATACGTAAAAATATACGTAACAATGAAATAACAACAACTGAGGATGATACAATATCAGAGGCTAAGATCGGACGTTATTGGACTAAAGAAGAAAGGAAACGACATATAGAACGTGCTCGCGAACGCCGACATCATCAGCAAATGCTCCATCAGCAACAACAATTTCCCACACAATAAAAAAAAAGTGATTTACTTTAAAGATTTTCCAACCTGTACAAAATATCGCATTCAATTTGATGTAATATATGCGTATGCATTTATATCCAAGACTACGGGTTGTATCTATATTATCGGACTTCAATTTGGATACGATATAAAATATATTATAAACTTAAGAAGCTCATTGAAATAAAACCAAAAACGAATAAGATCTTAAGCACCCACAGAAACTACTTTTAAAAAGTCAGATTGAAGAAAAGATTATATAAATATACATATGTATGTATCCACTTTTGAAGTAATTATTGATGAGCGCTTCATGTTAGTTGTATTATTGTATACAACCAATTCCTTTTAATATTAATATCCCCTAATATTACTAACCGTATCTATGTAAATAAATATGTATATCTTAAAATTACCTTGTTACTATGCTAGTTTATATTCGAGCATGTTATATTATAGAATCTCGAAAAATCTCAAATTATTTATATGAGTGGGTAAGTGTAAAGTAAGTTAGTCAAACTGAATGAAAATTTTTATGTTAGCGGTTCCAGAAAATATTTCAGGTATAGTAACATTTCACGAGCTTTTAGCAACTAAGTCTGTTCGCAACATATGGCGCTCTTTAGAATATATACAAATTGTATGGTAATCGTGTATTCTTTTTATATTGAGCCGTTATAAACGTGTAAACTGTGTGTATATGTATGTGTTGCACACGCGCTGGTGTACGCTTTGCCAACTGGCAAGTCCGCGCTGCAACATGTTGGACCATGTTGTAGCTGTGTACATACACATAGGAGAGAACAGTCTGTTATAGGCTCTGTACATTTTGCATCCTGTTAACAGTTTCTGTATCTTTGACGTTCTTTACATGTTCAAATTATATGTTAATTTGTGAAGCCGGCAAAAAATTACTCTTTAGCCGGCCAAAAAAAAAAACACATGAAATTATATTTGATAAATGCGTTAAAAAAGAAGACACGCACCTGAAAGTCTCAGTATGGTATTTGTTGCTAATTAAAAACAGTAAAATGTGCTTATGTATGAACAGTGCTGTCTAATTTGTTTGTAAATTTCATATCCCATTCGAGGCGTGGCTGTGATCCTATTGTGTGATGATATGCATATACGATACATGTGCATGTGTGTACGAGTCAGTATTGAAATGTGTGTGTATTATGATACACTTCCCAAGCCTTTAATACATTCAATATTTTCCGTTTGCAAATCGAAAACAAAACAAATAATTCTGACAAAAGATTACTTAGGAGTAATTTTGTAATTGTGTAACTTCTGTACATATGTATGTATACATTTTAGTAAGGATGCGAGCGTTAGAGCTGAGAGCGGTTATAGGGTGAGTGACAGGCAGGCCCAATGTTAGTTAGGGGTTGTTCCGCTCAAAAGAGAACGTAAGTTTGTACGGCTCGAAAACATCGTAACTACATATACTACATATGTATGTGTTTATTTACTAATAAGAATATACATATGCATATGTATGTGCGTATATGCGGGAGTAACGCGGCTTAAACAGTAAAACGACTGAACTTCAAATAGTTAAATAACTTTTGTGTGTTTTTCCATCGGATTAAGTGTTATTGAATTACACTCACATGCCGAAATATATATATATATAAATATATATATATAAATATATATATATATATATATATATATATATATATATATGTTTGTGTGTGTGTGTGTGTGTATGTGTATGTACGGATTACATGCCTATACTACACCCATACAAAATCAAACACCGACACAGAAGAGTATGCGCGTATGTATACCAAATGCAATTCAGTATTTCTGTCTATTGCAGAAAAGGGAATTCAACTGCTACGGAAACAATGCCAAATGATTGACGAATTCCATTCATCACTCGCGACTAATATTATAAGTTAATGCACATCTAAAGTATTGACATACATACATAAAATGTAAAGTCTATCCTTACATCATGAATGCACGAGTGCTGGCGCTGATTTACATCTGCATATAAATTTAGCGTTTCGGAAAGATAAATCCATGGTAATTCAAAAATAAACATTGAAATATCAAATATAATGAGATGTTTTAAGCACGTATCCTATCGGAGACAAATTAATATATCGAAGTGAGTTCATCAACGATGGCTCAAGACTAGCCGAGCCAACATATAACACAAATAATAATAATAATAATAAAAATAATAATAATTCGTCGCCAATATCATCGAGTGAGTGGGAAGTCGTGATTTGGGACTATAATCGTAGATTTCCTTTGTTGGAGACGGCGCCGCAGGCGTTCAGAATTCATACGCAATACATCTCCAGTTATTAACCATTGTTCGCTAATAATGTCTGCTAATGCTTCTGCTGCCATACACATTACACCACAAATACTTCATGATATTAACATGACAGACTCAATTCAGAAACTGAATCAGACCCACGCACACAATCAAATGATTGAACAGCAAAAAGTGCACACGATTCCATTGCCTGAAGACCCGCGAACACTGCAGCTGGCATTGGAGCTCTCCTTGGTTGGCCTCAATGAGAGTAATCAGAATAATAGTTACACTCACCCAATACTCGCACAAGGTGATTACGCATTCACCAGGACCGATGTAGGATCCATGAACAATCTACCGCTGCCGCCGACGACTGCATCTGGGCTTTTAATGCCCTCCGTTGGCCTGGAGGAAAGATCAAAGAAGTCACAAAATATGACCGAATGTGTTCCAGTTCCCAGCTCCGAACATGTTGCTGAAATCGTGGGACGCCAAGGTAAGGAACCGTTATACATATTAATTAAACTTGTCTTCCCCCGACTGCATTGACTGACTGACTGGATTAATTCATTATGTTCTTAAAATTTAGATGTTTATCACAGTTTATAATGAAAGTGGAATCATCAAGGACGTTAGAAATATAGTCTGATTCTTGGTTACTAAATTTAATCACGTTCTGTAGGCCAAGCTAATGATTTATGGAATGGTTAATATAGATATACATATAAATATAAAACAATTATATAAAGGCCTAGTACGCACTGATATACCGCTAACATTTTTTTTTTATTATTATTTAGGATGCAAGATAAAAGCTTTGAGAGCAAAGACAAATACCTACATCAAGACTCCAGTTCGTGGAGAGGAGCCAGTATTCGTTGTAACAGGACGCAAAGAAGATGTAAATAAGGCCAAACGCGAAATACTTTCAGCTGCTGACCACTTCAGCCTAATTCGAGCCTCACGGAAACCATCAATAGAAGGATCGAATAGCGGGATAAGTGGAAATGGCAATTCGGGTTCATTGGCCGTGGGCATTGTTGCTAGGGCGCAGACTGGGCCACCCTGTTTGCCCGGCCAAATCACAATCCAGGTGCGTGTACCCTACAGAGTCGTCGGCCTAGTTGTTGGGCCGAAAGGTGCCACCATTAAGCACATACAACAAGAAACACAAACATACATTGTCACCCCGTCTCGTGAAAAGGAACCCATATTCGAGGTAACTGGACTACCCGAAAATGTGGAGACCGCACGCAAACAAATCGAAGCTCATATAGCCCTACGTACGGGCAATAGCACTCATGGCAGTGAGAGTGGTACGGAAACCTTAGAGTCACACGAATATGCTACTCTGCACACGATTAACACGCTCAGCCAGATACTCAATACCGATCTTAACTCAGATATCTTGTCATCAATCTATAAAAGCGATATTTCACCCAGCATTAGTTATGTAGACAACTCCGTTAGTATCATTGATAATATTTCAAGTTCGAGCACTGCCAACTCTATCATGCCAGTGCATAATTTAACGAAATGTTTTCCAAATTCTGATCTAGTAGATCTCACACCTAATGCAACAGTAATTCCAACAACAACGGACAGAAACTTTGCGCTGGCACTATCGGGCACTGTAAATGACCTTAACGTGCAGGCCTCAAAAACCAATTCATTATTCCGCAATACAAATACCAATGTCATTGTCAATCTAAATGCAAATGCCAATGCCAATGCCAATGTCAATACCAATGCCAATGCCAATCCCAATGCCAATGCCAATGCCAATGCCAATGCCAATGCCAATCTAAATGCAAATGCCAATGCCAATGCCAATGCCAATGCCAATGCCAATGCCAATGCCAATGCCAATGCCAATACCAATGCCAGTGTGAATGCCAATGTCAATACCAATACCAACACTAATAGTAATAGTAATACCAAATCGTTGTCATTCTGTCCACCCACGTCCGCCTCTGCTAATATTTCATCTGGCTCTTGCCAATCAATATCAGCTAACATATTAACGCGTTCATGCTCATCTGCCTCTTCGACTGCATCAACTAAAAGCACGAACAACAGCGCCAATAGTACTAACAGCGTTAATACTCCCCCAGAGCTGTTGAATATATGGAAAAAATTGAATGATGCAATTGACGTTGATGAGGGCATTGGAGACTCTCCCAGCATTTGGAATCTTCCATCAACCACAACAACTACCGCAGCATCCCATTGCTCGCCAACGGCCTCAATTAGTCCTACGGACTCGCTGCTAGGGGAGCACAGCCTAAACATGAATCAGAAAATTTCAATGAACAGCACCTATAAGGAATCATGCACCAAAAATATTTCTTCATTATTCCAACATCATAATCAGCGGGAAATATTGAAGCACAGTTCAGATAAATTGCATTCGGATAAATTGCATCGTGAATGCTTTGTATGCAATGAGAGAGAAGTGACGACCGCTCTAGTTCCTTGTGGTCACAATATGTTTTGTATGGACTGTGCCAATCAAATTTGTGTCTCAATGGAATCCATTTGTCCCGTATGTCATTCAATTGTTTACCATGCCATGCGTATTTTAGCATAAATGATATATATATATAAATATATATATATATATATATATATATATATATATATATATATATTAGCTTATATTATTCAAGTAAATTAAAATTTAATTTAAATATATACTTGTTAATCTAAAAGATTATAAAGGTCACGGGGCTCTAAAGCAATTTCATTAATAGAAGTATTTTACTGATATAAACTGTAAATTAAATGGGAAATTAAAAATACGCTCTCCGCAGATCCAACAACAAACATTATATATTTTAAGAACAAAGAGACTTTCAATGAATTCTTTTTATTTCGAGATCATAATTTAAAGAAAATGAAAGGATTCCTATCAATCCGATTTCGTACTAGTATTGTAACGCATTTAAAAAATCTATACTAAAGTTAGGAAGCCATATATGTATATATATATATATATATATATATATATATATATATATATATATATATATATATATATATATATATATATATATATATATATATATATATATATATATATATATATATATATATATATAAATATTTTATATATATATAAAATAAATACCAATACGAAAACAAATGGAAATAGAAACATGATATACATATATAACCATTTACTCCCATTTTGACGCATGTAAATATATAAAATCTTTGAACACTTAGATATGTATGTAAAATAGAATGTTATATGTAAGATCAATTGAAAAAATCAAATATTTTTAGATTTACATATTTATAATATTCTAGTAAATTTTGTTGCATATTGGTTTTGGTTTTGAAAGCTTCATAATCATCATTTACTGCACATATACAGACCCCAACTGATATATATATATATATATATATATATATATATATATATATATATTATATATATATATATATATATGTATATGTATATACAGAGCTCAATTTTGTTATTACTCACACATAATATGTACATATGTACGTGATTGACAACAAAAGTGAGCTCTATATCATCCATATGCATCATTGCTAATCACCTTTAAGTTGACTGATAAATAAGCGATAATACATTAGGTACATGCATATATACGAACTTTTATAAATTTGAATCTATATTATATAAGTTATATTAATATTAATATTAATATTCAAATATTTACATATGCATATATATCTTATATAGAATATATATATATATATATATATATATATATATATATATATATATATATATATATATATATATATATATATATATATATAGAATATATATATATATGTATATCATTAGCTTATAATATGTAATTGTGAATAAAAAGACTTATATATTTATTAGCAAATAATATTGAATATTGGACAAAAAAGTAATCTGAAAGTATCTCGCGCTAAAAGTTACGTTCCTTTTATATTTCGATATTTGGTTTGTTTTGTTTTGACTTCATTTAAAATAGTTATCGTGCTAAAGGTCTATTAAGAAAATCAGATTATAATACATGTGTTGTAAGTTATTAATGAAATTTAATTCCTCATTCCGTTTCCGTAATAATAATAATAACAATAATTCTTGATCAGGGCGACGAGCTGCCCTGTCCGTCTGTCCGTCCGTATGTATGATGTTCAGGGGATTTTCTAAGCGAGCAGTCTCGACTAGAGCTTTCTTACTTTTTTACCCGAAACCCATAAAATACGAATTCATGGTGTAATTGTGTCGTTAAATATATATAACAGGCAGAGAGAAGACTGTCAGACCCCATAAATCATATATATACATATATATTTACATCCATGTATATTTGGGCTATTGAAATATTTTACTCTCAGCTATTACCTTAGACGTTTAGAAATCATAACTACTATTTCTTTCAGAAGCGAAGTGGTTAGTCCCGGAATCGATTTTGGGCGGAATAAACTATGTTTTTGCGGTTTAACGAGAACCTACAGATGTGTTAACTTTTTGTTTTTCATTTATTATTATTATTATTTAATTAATTTATTTATTTTGGTTTTGTTTTATATAATAATAATAATAATAATAATAGTTTTTTTTAATAACTTTTTGAAAATTATTGTTTCAAAATTACATATAAACTGAGATGTAAATTTAGAGCGCAAAGCACACTGGGCTCGGGGATCTCCTACCCTCGGCTAGAACTTTCTTACTGATACTCTTATAATAAATGTTGATTATATTATTATATTTTTTATTATTAAATGAAATTTTATAACAACGGTAAATATGAGTGAGATTAAAAGCGCAAAACATTGAATATTAAAAACTTATTCAATACCAACAAATACATACATACACATATATATATATATGAAATGGTAATTATTCGAATAAATAATAAATTAAGTATAAAATAGATATGAAAAAAGAAATTTCCATCAGAATTTGCAAGAATTTATTTTGCATGACATCTATGTACTTATAAACACACACTTTTATAAATATTCATTCCCATTCCCCATTTACGGTAGAAGTGTAGCATAGGAAAATTTTATTTGCAGCTACTTAGTAATGAAGACTCTTTAATATATGACAAATTATCCTGGAATACTCTATTTTTATTTATGTTATTTTTGATAATCTATCAGTACTATTCATTACATAAAAAAAGTATTAGGAAATTTTCACATTAACATTTTTTTAAAATTATGTGCTCCATTAGGTAAATGATGATAAAGATTATTATTTCAATAGTTGCACATGCGTACTTATAAATATATATATCGTAGTATTTGATCGCAGTTCGTATCGTATCGTGAGAAAAAGAAAAACTAGAAATACACAAGTGTTTGCACTAAATGCATACTTAGTCGCGTGAAAATATTTTTTTACAGGTGATGTAAGCTTTTACATCTAATTTGTAGATGGGGGTTAAAATATTTACAACGAATATTTTATAAATGTTTCTTATTAAACTTATAAAATTAAAAAAAAAATAAATAAATAAAATAAAAACAAAACACAAATATAAATATATAAATGTATTGAGATATAAAATATATACATATACGGAAAAACAGCAAAGCAAAAAAATATTTATATATATGCCAATAGTGAAATATCCACATTGTGTTCGAAATGAATTTTATATATATATATATATATATATATATATACAATATATATATATATATATATTGTTGCCGTACATTCCCCCGAATCCATTCTGTCCAATGGACATTTCCCCGAATGGATTATTCCCCGAATGTTAAATTTACCGAAAATATTTTCTCCGAATACCAGAGTACCGAAAAGGTAACAGAACATGAAATACAAATGATTTTGTGAAAAGTATGTAACAAGCAGAAGGAATCATCACAGACCTCATAAAGTAGACATATACATATATTCTTGCTCAGGACGATGAGCTGAGTCAATATAGCCCTGTCCGTCTGTGCGTCCGTCAATCCGTATGAACGCGTCGATCTCAGATGATATTAGGGCTAGAAAGCTGAAGAAATAAGAAAGCTCTAGTCGAAACTGCTCGACTACGAGATCCCCTGAACCCTTCGAGCAAAACCTATTTAAATAATTTTTCTGCTTACATGAGAAACTCACACACACCCGCACGCGCACAGCCACAGGTTTAAAATATTTAATAACTTTTCTTTTGGATAGACTTTCTTTGTGAAACTTTCATATCGTAATTATAAAAATGAAATGCGTGCATTTGCCAAAGCACAAGACTCTTCTATTCAAAATACGCTTTTTACAAATTTATTGGGGAGGGGGAGGATATAATTGTGGAGGGTGAATTATAACAAAAATCGAAATTCTATGAAATACATATGAAAAGTATACATAATCTACATTTAAAATATGAAGACTCTAGCTCTAAAGATGTAGGAGATATAATTTTATAACCGATTTCCGATAAGGTTTTTTATCAATAAAAAATAACGGGATAAATGATCGATTTTTGGAGATAAACTTCGCACAATATATACGGACATTCAAAAAAATTGAAGTCTCTAGTCCTATTATCTTCTGAGATCGACGCTTTCATATATACGGACAGACGGACGGAAAGGGGGTAAAAGTAAATAGATGAGAATATTATACCAAAATAAAAGAAATTACAAAATTTAAAGCCAAATATTATGTGCAATAAGAAATTTTAAATCTTGTTTATTTTTGTACTTTTTGTACTGCTCAACTATTGCTCTAATTCGGTGCTTGCTCATTTCAATGAATAAAGGTGAGGATGGTGTTTACCTACTATAAGTCTAATAGAGAATTTTAAAATTCGGGAAAACGAGGGGGAATGTACGGGAATCATATACATATATATATATATATACATATATATATATATATATATATATATATATATATATATATATATATATATATATATATATATATATATATATATATATATATATATATAAACGACATTCAGAAAAATTATTGTCGAAGAAATACCCATTCGGAAGAATGAAAATGAGGGAATGTACGGGAATCATATATATATAAATTATTACAGTTCATAAATGAATTTTGATCGACATTAATTTTAAACAAATAATACATATAAATACTAATGTCGATTGAATACGTAACTTTATATTACAAATATATACAAAATATAATATATGTATTACTAAAAGGTTATATAATAAAATTTTTCGAAAATAATGTGTGGTTTTATTAATCAAAGATGTGTATGTGTTCCACTTCTATACTGACAAATGATTTACGTAAGTTTTATAATATACTAGCAGTCCCAGCAAGCGTTGCATTGCCCTACCCTTATTTCTAGGTAATGATGAAAATGATTGAAAGGTATGTTGTTCAAGTTAGGATACACTCTGATTAATTTATTAATCAGATTTTCATTCAAGCACCTTGTGGTAAACGACACGCATTTTCTAGATTGAGGCCACAAATAGTCAAAGATTGGCCATGTGATTTGTTGATCGTCATGGCGAAGGCATGATGATGATTTCTCGAAGCAATTGCTGAATATCGGTAATGGCCGTATTCCTGTTGACGAAAGGAGTGGCTTGATTTCATTTCCTCAAAATTTTTGCAATTTCGTCTCATCAAAAGATGAGCTTATCAACAAAGTATTTCCGAATATCATTGCTTTCCACAAAAATACTAAATGGTTAAGTGAGCGAGCAATTTTGGCAGCTAAAAATAAAGATGTGGATGACCTTAATTTTATAATTCAAAATAAAATCGTTGGTACTCTGTATTCATTTAAATCTATCGACTGTGTAACAAACGAAGATGAAGCCACTAATTATCCAACTGAATTTTTGAACTCCTTGGATGTGCCTGGTTTACCACCGCACAATTTACAACTGAAGGTTGGCTTGGTAGTTATGCTTAGCAATGGAACGCGTTTAGTAATAAGAAAACTGTTGAGCAATGTTATTCACGCGTCGATACTCAAAGGAAAATTTAAAGATGAGGAAGTTCTTATTCCAAGGATTTATCATTTTAATATTAAAGTGATATCCATCGTCTCCTTGCCAAAACATCAGCGGGTATTGTAAAGCGTCATATGAACGGTGCGTTTCAGATATTCTTTGGAGTTGCTCAGCACTGCGTCGTGTAAGCACAATATCGCGTGCTTCCAAGCTTTCACCAACAATCAGGATTGCCACTTCATCGATTGTTGGAGCATTAAATGTGCGTTCATGTGTTCCAGCTGGTCTTTTATCTACTCTGATTACTACTTTATAGTCATCTCTTGGCATGCATCTTCAATAGGTTGCAATGATCCAATGCGATGGCAAATCTGGCCTTGAATCTTTACATTCAAAGCCATAGTTATAGTTAGATTTACAAACACTTTTTACAGAAATCTAACCAACTACATTATCCCAAATTTTTGTTTTTTTTAAATCATAGAAAATAAAATTTTTAACGTAAATTACCTTAAATGTCGTTGTCAAAACTGTCACTGTTACCAAGCCTACTGGGTATAAAAAAAATTTGAACATTTTGGGAAAAAAACGCGTTTTTCAAGTATTCGGCAAATTTTTTGAGTATTTTTAAGACCCTATACTATACTCGTTGCGGAGACAAATCCAACAAATCAAAAACCATGAAAATTGGTTCAGCCCAAATCAAGTTATAACTCTCGGAACACTTTTATACAACTTTCTTTTATATATATAAGACTAGCTGACCTGACAAACGTTGCATTGCCCTATCCATTATTTCTAGGAAAAAAATTAATGAAAACTTTGTTGTTCAGGTTGCGACTCACTTTATTAATTTATTAACCGGATTTTCATTCAAGCACCTTGTGGTAAACGACACTGTTCGTTTTTTTGGTCAGGTTCATGAATAAATAAGGCGGATGGTTTGCCAACACATGAGCATGCCACTCACAATTGACCATGAGAAAAACACGCATTTTCTTCAATAATTTCCGCCCCAAATGAAGTCAAAGTTCAATGCGCCACAATACTGGCAAACAACGTCCATTGGACCAATGCAAGCTGTAGTCAATGGTGCAATCATATCGAAACGCTGCTCGAATCAAATCAATCCTTGAACCATTTCTTATTGCCATTTCACGTGCTGCCTTTCTTTGAGAGGTACTTCTTTGCTGGGTACTAACGCGGCGCTCTTCTCGGGTGTGGTGGAGACAAATCCAACAAATCAAAAAAAATCATGAAAATTGGAACCATTTCTTATTGCCATTTCACGGGCTGCCTCTCTTTGAGAAGCACGAATTAAGGGTCTTCTTTGCTGGGTACTAACGCGGCGCTCTTCTATACAAATCCAACAAATCAAAAATCATGACAAATCCAACAAATCAAAAATCATGAAAATTGGTATATGTATATGTATATGTATATGTATATGTATATGTATATGTATATGTATATGTATATGTATATGTATATGTATATGTATATGTATATGTATATGTATATGTATATGTATATGTATATGTATATGTATATGTATATGTATATGTATATGTATATGTATATGTATATGTATATGTATATGTATATGTATATGTATATGTATATGTATATGTATATGTATATGTATATGTATATGTATATGTATATGTATATGTATATGTATATGTATATGTATATGTATATGTATATGTATATGTATATGTATATGTATATGTATATGTATATGTATATGTATATGTATATGTATATGTATATGTATATGTATATGTATATGTATATGTATATGTATATGTATATGTATATGTATATGTATATGTATATGTATATGTATATGTATATGTATATGTATATGTATATGTATATGTATATGTATATGTATATGTATATGTATATGTATATGTATATGTATATGTATATGTATATGTATATGAAAAGATATGAAAGTAGTTCCATTACAATAAAAAATGTGAAAGATATGAAAGTAGTTCCATTACAATAAAAAATACACTGATTTTATTGTTTTTTATCTCATTTATTTAAATAATAGCTGTAACGGAAAAGTACTGACTATAAATATTTTCGATTTTATATTCTGAGCCTTATCACTGTTGTGTGTGCATACATATTAGTACCTTTAGATATTGGATCATTTTGCAGTACCTTAAAACAAGTAACAAAGCTTTTAAGCTTTTCAATAAAATTATTTCAGTTGTATTCTGATATAAATTTAACAAAGTATATTGAGTAAGGAAGTTCATAAAAGACCTGACTTCGAAACCAATAGTATTGCTAACTTAAAAAACGTGCGGTATTCAGCAAGCCGAATAATTAATACCCTTGCAAGCGAATTAAATTTTCTTTATATCTTTATATATAAGTTAAAAGAGTAATATATAAATATAATAATAGAGGAGATAAAAATTCATATATGTATAAATATGAGAGTACATATATAGAAATGACTCGCTCGAGCCCCTACACTGTGTAAATTTTAATAGTACTCAGGCGTAAAATTTAAATAATAATAAATATTAGTTAATCCATTGTATATAAAAAATATAAATATTTGATAGCAACAAATCCTTGACTGAATAAGCAAAATTTCATTTGTGATTATTTAATCCTTATGAAACACAACACATATCTAAGATAAAGTGAACTTCTATAAATATGGCTTTAGGATATACTGTTATTGTGAAATACTTGTACAGTGATTGATTTTCTGTATGTTTAATATATATTTTATCTTAACTGCCAAATAGAAAATAGAACTACTATTTTGAAGTTGTTTCGAATATAGGATATGCAGAAAAATTTGAAGTGAATATGAACATAAATCCAAATTGAAGATAATACTTATATTATGGGGACGGAAGTACCTCCTATTTATTACGAATATGTGTCTCTGTGTGAATGCGTGTTGGAATTTATAAATGTGCGTATAAAAGTATATTTTTAAATAATTTGCAAGGGTATATATATATATATATACAGTAGAATCCGGCTATAGCGACATTCAAGGGACCGTCGATTTTACGTCGCTATACCCCAAGGACGCTTTAACCAGAAGGAGCAAAAAAAATATTTTTTTACATTTTTTTTACGGCTGCCGTGTTCGCAATAGCTTTTAACATTAAACAATTTAAATGTTTAATCAAAACTAAGATTTGCTATAAATTTATTTCAATAACATGGCTTAGAAACATTTATGTGACGTCGGCATTGTACTCCCTCTCTCTGTCTTGGCAGCATTTAGGGCGTTGCTACGCACACAAGCAAGGGTACTGATCACTGATCAATACATACATGTATACATTTCTAACAGAGTCTTCTTATGCTAAAATTTTTTGTCATTATTTCGCGATTTGACTCAAAATGACTCAAAAATATGAAAAAAATCGTCGGCATAAGCGGATTGTCGTTAAAAACGGAGACGTACTAAGCGGAGGCTCTTTCATATAAGTTTGTATGGGGACCAACCAAGACATCGAAATTTCGTCGACATAACCGGTTGGACGCGGAGTCGTTATAACCGGATTCTACTGTATATATATATATATATATATATATATATATATATCTATGCATATATATATATATATATATATATATATATATATATATATATATATATATATATATATATATATATATGTATATATGTATATTAGCGATAAATTTATATTCTTACTATGTATTAATTATTTTATTATTTAAGTATGAGTTGTTTGCTATGGTTCTGGATTGATACCGGGGTATAATTGTACTATATGTTAATTACAGTTGAAGTTTTTTAAGCATGTATGTATAATTCGAACGTATCTCCTATAAGATTACAGATTATATATATATATATATATATATGTATATATAATTTATGCCACTACTTTGGGGCTATACACATACATTGTTAACCAAACATGCTATGCGTACTTTTACTTTTATGCATAGTACTTTTAATTGAAGTATCTATTTAGTTATATATATGCATGGATGTTTTGTGAATTACTTTGCGAGAATAATTATGGATTCATTGTGTAATTCATATATTAAAAGCACATTTACATATAATTATTTAAATTTTTATTGATAAATGACACACATATCCATATTAATTTCCCGAAGAAAACATACTTGTGTGGTCCCACTCAAGCTGATTGATGTGGGCAAATCCATCTTTAATCACTAAAGACAAAAATTATTAATTGACAAGATTAATATATGTATATGTATGTCTGCATAAAAAATTACCGTCATCGTCATCCGAATCACTATTATCTGAATCAGAACTTTCCTCAGATGCGCCATCAGTTTGCATTGGATTAATGGTAATGGTCAATGCAGAATCGTCCCAAATTAAGCCTTCATCTGCTACCTACAATATTAAGTAAGCAATATAGAAAAATTGAAACTTGGTGTTAGCATGATACAGTTTATAATAATAATAAAACAAGTCTCCAGCCGAAATCGCTCGAGTACGATCCACTAAACCCTACAAAGAACTAATATTCCAATCATTCTAAGCTTCTTTTATACACACTTTACGCGCTATGCTAATTATTGAATTGAATTTGTGAATTAGCCAAAGCCAGTCCCTAGTATTTGAATACGCTTTTTATACCCTGAACCCATTTTCAATGGAAAATCAGGGTATAATGGTTTTGTTAGAAGTACGTAACAGGCAGAAGGAGCCGTGGCAGACCCCACAAAGTATATATGTATATATCTTGATCATGATGACGATGAGCGGAGTCGATTTAGCCATGTCCGTATATCTCTCCGTCCGTCCGTATGTATGAAAGCGTCGATCTCAAAAGATATAAGAGCTAGAGACTTGGATTCTTTTAAATATCCGTATATAGAACGCGCATATCAAGTTTATCACTAAAAATCGAGAACTCATCCCGTTATTTTGTATCGACAAAAATCCTTATCGAAAATCAGTTCTAAAAGGAAGCACGCAGAATGATTCCATTATCAGCTTGGAGAATTCAGGGTATCTCTAGTCGAGACTGCTCGACTAGGGGATACCCTGAACCCTCCGAGCTGACATTCTAATCATTCTGCACTTCAATGTGCACACATATGTATATACACATGCATACACACGCACACATAAGCCCGCGCTCTGCTAACTGCGCAGTAAGCAGCGACTGCGCTTTATTTGTTGAATAATTTCGTTTGTAGACGTATGATCTTAATAAAACTTTCAGATCGTAATTATAATGTGTAAATTTGTGTACATTCCAAAGCACAAGTCTCTAGTACTTGAAATACGTCTTTTACAAATTTGGGGCGAAGGGGGCGTGGTATCCAAAATATGTAAATGACAAAATGTGTGTATCTATCTAATGCATATACACAGTAAATCTGAAGTCTCTATGTCTAAAAGTGTTCAAATTAGGCTGAAAAAACAATATAAATTTATCGAATATCCTCGATAAAAAAGATATCGAATGAGTTATCGAAAAAATTTGATAAACTTGTACTGCGTATGGTATACACGAGTCTAAATACAAAATTTCAGCTCTCTAGCTCTTATAACTTCTGAGATCTAGGCGTTCATACGGACGGACGGACGGACAGACGGACAGGGCTATATCAACTCAGCTCGTCACCCTGATCAAGAATATATATACTTTATGGGGTCTGCCACGCCTCCTTCTGCCTGTTACATACTTTTCACAAAACCATTATACCCTTATTTCCAATTCTCAATGGGTTCAGGGTATAATTATTAGGGAATCAAAATATTTCACCTTGGGGCAAGGCTGATGTCGGTCGGTGTATTTTTGGTTACTTTTTAGCCTTGCAATGGAAATGCCACAGAATAAGATGACGAGAAAAACGCATATTAAGATTATCAGCATTGTTGGATGCGACGCCTCAGCTAAAAAAAAAAAAAAAAAAAAAATAGATATATATATATATTTACCATTTATTATTATTATTACATATTTAAAAGAAAAAATTATTATTATTGTACATATAAGTATACAAAGGATTAAGTGAGAATCACTTTACAAACCTTTGTGTACGATGGAGTGTAAATGAGACTTAGGCTCCTGTACATCATTGATATGAAGTAAGGAGTTCGAAAAAAACTTCGTATCTGGAAGAAAAATGTTCAGATCATCCTCACATCTATTATTTCATAAATTAAGCAACTAAAATATTCTACCTGATGCTCGTTGATCCCCACTCTCGCTTACACTTCGCCCATTGTGATAATTAGATACGAAATTGTCGTTTCCTTCAGCGCTTGTAACAGGTATGGATGATGATGGTGCATTTGTTGTTTTAAACGATTGCTTCGGATGCAGGACGGTCAAAGTGAGTGTATATTCCACACTTTTATATTGCGCGGATAGCTGCGAACAAGATAGCTTAAACACACGATTAAGATAATATGCCGGTTTCTTGTTGCTGTAGACTAAAGCACGTAATACGCTGAGATAACTGTGAATTGAATCTGTTCCGACCATTTCAACGCCATCCTTGTTAATATTTGTTCTGATGTCCATTGTAGATGACAATGACTCATCGCCGTCTATTTGAATTTCTTCATGGTCCGGATTCAAAGATGGAAATACAACAACACTGCACGAATCCAGTTTCCCTTTGGGGACACCATTTCTACTATCACCATCGGTGGCGAGACCAATGCGAACTTTATCCAAGATATGCACACCAAATTTAATTTCTTGATAAGAAACGAGTTTATTTTGGGTTCCTAAGAAATGAAAATAGAATGATAAGTTTTGATACTCTTACAGCTAGTCTTAAAATTTTATACACATATATACACTCGTTGGAACTCATTTTCAAAAATAAATAAAAGAATATAATATTGTTATATTATTATCATTTGTTTTCAACTGAGTGCCAATGAGTGTATCTTCAAAATATTAGACAGGGTATCTTTGTACACTCCGGCCGATTAAAACTCTACAGAGAGAACCCCAAAACGAAACACGTATCACTTTAAACCTCCTCTAAATATCGACCAATCAATTATTTATAATCGTAGTGTATGGAAATGAACAATTTAATTTAAGAAATCTATTAAAACGATACTATTCTTAAATTTAATCTAAAATCGGTTTTGACCAACTGAAACGTTCTTTTTTCATTTTTATTTACCAGAAATTGCAATCTTTGTTGCCAAATGTGAAGTCTTCGATGCAAGCTGTTCGCCTTCAAATTGAGGTCTGAGATTTTCAACTGTATACAAAGTATCAGTATCTTCTGCCAGTTTTTCGCTTGGGATTGATTCTGGCTGAACTGGGTCATTTACCATGATGTAGGTCTCGATTGTGGGCAGACGTATGACACTCTGATTTGTACACATCATTGTCGTGCGAACCTCAATATTTCTGCGTCCTATAGTGGGATTTTTTTTAATATTGATATATTGAATTCTACGCATTAATTGCTCAATGTTATGCTTGCTTTGTGCCTCTATATATATTTCGTTCATTTTTGCATTGACCTGTACTTGCAGGTCTGTCGGCTCTTCCTCTAACTGCTGCTCAAGTTGCAATGCCGTCGATAGCAGCAGATGTTCGGCACAGCTCGTTCCGCACTTAATATCTTCGACAGTGAGAACACCGTTGACAGATAGTTTAACTTCCGATATGTCACCATTAAATCCGTGCTTTAGTCTGTTTTCTGAACTCTGGAAACATGCTCCAACCGCCAGTGTGGTATTAACTCCATGTGCAGCATGCAGAGGCCAATCATCAATGACCTCCGGATTGGCATGACGGTCCTCAACAGAGCTCTCAAATTGTACACCATCTATAAACAGCTCAACCTTGGATGACTGGTATACGTTGATTACATAGTAGTGCCATTCATTGTCGCAGACCTGCGCTATTTTCCATCTCCATTCCGCTGGACTAAATATGTTTAGATCACCGTCATTGAAATTCTTGCGCAGCAGTAGAATAAGTCGGCAGTTTCGTACGAACAGTGCCATATGATGACGATTCATTTTGTGATCGTCCGCGTTGCACACTATATGTTCCTTTACATGTTTGTTCATTGGGCTTTGACTGCCATGGCGAAAGATCGTCACAATGCTAAAAGGCTTCAGCGAGAAATCATGATGGTCAATAAACCCATCGGGTACAACTACACCAGCTGACCCATCGAAATGGAAGATCGGCTCGGGGCCCTCGTCATAGCTCAACTCCTTTGTCCAGTCGGCGTCACGGGGCAAAAGATCCTTTAAGTTTTTATTCGCTGAACAGTTTGATATATCACGATCACAGCCAAATGATATGTGCTTGGTCTTAATGTGAATTACATAACATCAACAAGTTGATTAGGTCAGTATAAAATTGTTTGACAGTAAGCATGCTTACCTTAAGAGCAACTGCTGCGTGAATGTTTAGATCATCAGCTGTGCATAATATATTGCACAGATCAAGTCGCGCATTTGGAAACAGTTGTAAGCTATCGGTGCTACCGGACTAAAAATTATGATTATTTATAACAACAAATTTCATTTCCTTTTTTAATTGTATTATTATTCACGAAAGTGAAGTGAGCATATTGGTTTTGTGCAATGTCTATCTCGCTAGCCAGAAATCATATTAGTTGAAGAGTTAGAAAGCTGAAATTTGGAATGTATATTCGCGTTGGCCATCCAAGACCAGAAAACTATGGCTGAATATCTTGCCCACAGGGCGCATGGCAAATCGTAAAGTTATGTCTCCTAAGAGCTAGAGGCTTGAAATTTGAATAGTTGAATTACTGATAACCCCTCTATCGATGAACGAAAAATAATTGCAACTCCTCCTTGGTCCAAGGCATATTGAAAAATACCCTGTAATTTTCACATGTTTTTTAGCCTAAGCGTCTTCACAGTAGCATTACTTTTCGCTCATTCTAAGAATTGGCCAAAAATTTGATGTCTATGCCCCTCAGATCCGGAAAAATCGGGAAAATCTGTATTAGTACAATACTAGAGCTAGAAACTCACAACTTAGCTACTAAATTGCTTTAAGTAAATAAAATGAGTAGAGTAGAGCTAGCAAGCTAAAACTTGGAATGTATACTCGCGATGACCACCCAAGATCAAAACGATTGGGCGCTACGCTAATATATTTTATGGGGTCTGCCACGCCCTATAATACTAAATTACTCAACAGTTTACACAAAAAACAGTACCTGCATACGCATACACACACCGTTCGTTTTCAAAGAAAGTAAAAACGAATGATAAGTCACTATGTACCTACTGCGGTAACGAATGAGATGTCTTTGGCTTGCGAAAACATACATAGTTGCATATATACATATATGTATTATTATACTATATAATCAATATAAATGTGTACATTTTTTAAATACTTACAATGTAATCGATGCGTTCTGGTATGCCTAAGAACTTGGCATCGCACACACGGCGTACCTTGATGCTCACCATAATGGGAACAGACTCTTTCATGGCACAGTCGTAGGCTACGACGGACAAAATGTGATTGTGCGATACCTTATGAGAGAGAGGCTCTTTGTTTTTGATTGAGCCTTCGTTGTCAATTGTGAACGGTTCGTCACTATTTAATATCTCATATTTGCAAACATCTCCAAACAGTGGAGTGCAATCTTTGTCTACTGCTTCGACCCGAATAATTTCATTATAAAGTTTACCCTCGTCCACTTCGGTGACATATGATGGCTGTAAGAAGGTCGGAGCATACTCATTAATGTCGATCACTGTGATATGGACGTTTGCCGAGTTCGATGGTGTTCCGTCGCAGTATATGGCAACAATCTCAAAATGGTAGCTTTTACGCTTTTCACAATTGAGTGTATGGCGTGCCTTTAGTATCCCAAGATTGTTAACCAACTCAATCTGAAAATGAATTATCTTCCATTACTTTTGTTTTGATTAAATTTTGTACTATATGATTTGTTTAAAAAGTTTACTATCATGTGTGTTCTTGTAGTTTGGTTACCTCACCTGGAATGGAATTTCATGATATGGCTTTTTTACAATGCGAAAGTTGCAAATTTTCTCTTCATCGACATTAATTAATGGCGTTATTTCCACTAGAGTCTCATTTTCCCGAATCAATCCATGGTACGACTTTTCTAAGATATCCTCTAAAATCATAACAAAATATAAAAACTGATAAACAAACTTTTTTTTTTTTTAATTTGAAAATTTAAACAAACCTCGTTGTATTAGATACTCGTCTTCATTTTCAGTAGAAGTGCCAGCATGGGCCGAAACACCGAGGCAACCAATTATTATTAGACCCAAATAGCCCAAATTTAAGATGTGTGACGTCCCCATAATTCTGGATGAATTTTTAATTAACAAATTACCCAAAATATTGTGTTTACCAAACTCTGTAATTTCTGTAACGGAATAATACAAAATTTGTTTTTAAGCTGCACAATTAAGTTGCACCTATCTGAAGCGCAGAGACAATTATTTTTTTAATTTAAATAATCTTAAATTGAAATATTCGTAAAATATCAAAGAAATTGATATTTTAAATTCCCTCCGAAATCAGATGCATCTTCAACTGCATGAATGTGCATAAGTGCTTGAATTTATAAGATACACATTTTACGAGATACATATTTATGCATGTATGCACACATACATTCATATCTATATACATATATACATATACATACATGCTAATATGCATTCACAATTTTTTGTCAAATCCATCATTTCTCATATAGCGAAACCAAAAAAATTCACGCTGATTTCAATAAATGTTCTTCACTACCATTAGAAATGTAGATATTAAGTATTTATTTGAATTCCTATTCATTTTTCGGCCACTCAGGACATGCAATAATCAATATTTGTTTGTACCCAAAAATTTTTTCTGTCCGCTTCAATGTTATGTTGACTGCTTTTTTTTAAAAACAACATTAAAAATGTTACCCACAATTTGATTTGCTGATCGTTTAGGCATTTAATTATTTATCCGAGATTTTTTATGCGTCTACCAAGAAAAGAATCATTTGATTTATAATATCCTAAATAATCCCTAGCTATTTTCAAGTGGTTTGACTGGTGTATTTTCCACATCAGTTTCTTACACAAATTTCTTGATATCGATTGCTTATGATACCGATATTTAAATCGAATAAAGTAATTCTAATTCAGTACACCTCTCTTTCAAGACATACTATACTATTAACAGCCGGGGCGAAAAATAATTACCACTGACCAAAGAACAGTGTAATTACTTAACAATACCAATTTATTTTTCAAATCATCTTAAAAAACATGTAACAAGAACAGTCTTATACCATTTAATTTCAAAGAATCTCTGGTCACACTGGCTATGAAAAAGAGCGCGCTTTAAAGAATGCGTTGTATGTAAAGAATAAAATGTGAAATTATATGAAAAATACTTGGCATTTAACATTAACAGGTTCAATATGTATCTGTCTCTATTTGATTCAGAATTTTAACAGAATATTTGTTCGATTCGGTATATTAAATTCGAATTCCTAGCATTTATATACTGAAATATTTACTTAATATTTAGAATAATTTTTTTTTTAATAATAGGTAATATTTATACATATTTATAGGTCATAATTTACACATATATTACAAACATATTAATAATTCACCATAAATGTGTAGCCCTGAATAATGAGAGAGAAAAAGAGAATGTGTAGTCGCTGAAAGTTCAACCACTAACCATGGTTAAAGGTTCAACCCTAGCTCTCTAAATGTTTGAAAAAAGCTAGCAACAGTTTTTGCCCACGATTTCATTCATGGCGCAAATGTGTGCGCACATTTTGCCATAAATACATACATACATGTATATATGTAATCGACTAAAAAACGAGCGCTACGTATATGTACCTATCGGGAAATTACCGAAGCGGCCGAAGCACGATTCGGCATTGAATACAAACACGTTTAACGGAAGGAAGTTAGGGAGCGGACAACTACATATATTTTCTGAGCCACTCTGTAGATGCTGTTTTCCATTCAAGCCAACCCGTCGCTCATTCATTCATATCAATTTATGTGGCGCGCTGGAAAAGTTAATAATTCATTCACTAGTCTATCTATACTAAACAAACACAAGGGAGCTGCAACTTATTTATTGTGTGCAATCGCGGTGAACTTAAATTAAAAGTGAATTGCATGTAATTCTTACCAGACTGTTTATTTAAATTTAGGTATATACATCGGTGTATATAAATTTATATGCATATATATTTATATATACCTAACTTATATAAACTTAAGTATATTTATGGTAGTTTCCAAGTCAAAGTCGGCCATTTCCGTAATATAAACTATTATTATACATGTTTGTCGCTTAAAACTGAGCGGGCAAATTCTAGCTAATGGATTTTATGAAAGTGTGAATATATTATTCGATTGGTATATTTGTATAATATCCAAATTTTTATGTTAGTCAGAGATGTCGATATCAATCAAGGGTGGAGTACATCGCCTTTCCCTCAATTAAGTGTGTGCAAATATATGCGTGGGTTTGTAATTTTAGTCATCTATATACATACATGCATACATACATACACAGGTATAAAATATGTTTGCATACTTATATATCTATAAGGTAAGGTATATATATATATATATATATATATATATATATATATATATATATATACATGCATACATACATACACAGGTATAAAATATGTTTGCATACTTATATATCTATAAGGTAAGGTAAGGTATATATATATATATATATATATATATATATATATATATATATATATATATATATATATTTTTTTTTTTTTTTTTTTTTTTTTTTGCAGTTTGAGGATGATTCTATTATTGTTGAAAACTGATTATATGTTTTATACACTTTTAATATTGGTATGCTATATTTTCTATAGTTCTATAGGGAAACTGTTGAATTGGTCCCTCCAGTAAAACAAAAATTATTACATAAAAAAATAAATAAATAAATAAATCACGAAGAAAAGAAACATGACTGTGACTTATGGTAAATCATCGCATCAAAGATATAAACATGTCTATATCTACGGTATGGGGCTACCGACGAAAATATCTCACTTAATAGGTGGAAGAGGTTATAAATATTGCAAAAAAAAAGTAATTCTTAATTTATTCAAAACATTCAATTGAATTCGATTCACGTTTCAAATAACAGCACTAATATTTGTTTTTGTCGAGCACCTGCACCAATTACCTTAACGAACATTTAAAAATATAAAATACTTTATATTTTATAAGTACAAAATATTTATTACTGTATGTCTTTGATATATTTAAATATATGTATATGTTAATTTTTTATTATCTGCAAAGGTAATAACTCAAAGACTTAATTATTTTTAATTTATACAAACCATTCATTTGAATTAAATTGATAAATATACAATTTAATCTAATTGAATATTTTTAAAAATTAGATTTTTGGGTATATATATATATATATATATAGATTTTTGGGTATATATATATATATATATATATATATATATATATATATATATATATATATATATATATATATATATATATATATATATATATATATATATATATATATATATATATATATATACTTTAACTGTATAAATATGTATGTATAAAACAAATCGAACGAGAACTCAATGACGAGAGCACAATGCTCTAGAGCTTTTAGGCTAAGAAGATTTCTCATCAATTTGATTAATTAATTAAAATGCTTAAAATCTTTGACTTTTCTTTGCGGCAAAATAATAATGGTCAAAGTAAATTTGTGTGTTCTATTAGGTGTTAATGTTTTTATGATTTAATATATTTATTTTATTATTTTCGCATGTTATTCTATATATACATATACATATCCTGATACTATAATCTTAATAAAAAAACTAATCGATTTTCTCATTGCAAACTGGCAGAAAATATCAATATTGATAAAAGACATATCTACTCGATGTTATATGCATAATACGCGCTACTGATCATATAATCATCAAAGATGCATTCTCATAACAACATGGTAAGTCTAACTTAGCTTAAATGAGATTTACATACGTCACTTAACAATTTTTAACGGCATTCTTACTATATTAACAACTATAAAATAATGACTGTCGTATTAACTCAAGTTACGAATTACCGTTAAAATAAATTCATTGGGTTTTTTACATCTGAAAATTGTTCGATATGCCACGCCCCTAAAGAGGCGACACAATTCTTTTTAGGTTATCGATAGTGAAGGTTACCAGTAACTATCCAAATTTTCCAAAATTTTGCGGTTTGCCACACCTCCTGTGGGCGGAGACAAATCCGCCATGACTTTCGATCTTGGGTGGTTTACTCGAGTGTAGCATCAATAGTGCCCGAAGTATAGCAGAATTGGAAAAATTTCTATATCTTCTATTTTATTCTTAAAACTTAACTTGTTTAGCCATAATACTCAATGTTTCGTATATCACGTAACAATATTTAAATGTGTATAACTAAAATATCAAGATACATTAATAAATAAAATTGCTTATTATTTTTCAATCCTTGCAGAATATATACATACACATACATATATTTGTATTTCTGCTCTACGTAACACAAGGCAAGTGCAACTTTTTAAATGCACGCAGCCACGACTATGGAGTGCCGAGAAGTGCAGACGGCAATAAATTAGTCAAGGACGCGGACTCAACATCCAATGTTAATACGGGCTTAGTAGAGGGCGCAGGTGTTCGAGCCGTTGGCGAAGTCTTTGTTCCAAAGACATTCTCAATGAGTTCGCAGGAACCATCATGTGAGCAGCTTCGCGCTATGTGGATGTGAGTCTATTTATTTATTTATATTTATATAGTTATATAGACTTATAATTAAGTACTTATCATAGATTTTCCAAAAGACAATCCCGTGCAGCTGAAATAACAAACGAAATACCCACATATCGTGATCCCTTCACATACAATGTTTGGGAACCCATCTACTCCAATTCTCGGTTGCTCGGCTCGTATGTGTCTTAGATCTAAATATATTTCAGGTAAACTAATGATCTAACCTTATTTTAGAATTCGCATGGGTGCACGGGAACGTGGAAGATCCCCGGTATTTGGACGTGTCTTGAGTCGAGAACCCATTATACCACAACGTATTTCATTTGAACAACGCCCACGACATCTTGATGGCAATCCAAGCGGAGCTAGCCAGGCTCGTTTATATGGTGGTGAAGTACGTCCGTCTGGAATCGGACCTGGAGTTGGCGCTGGCACTGGGGCAGCGGGCTCCTCCCCACGCAGATCCAGTAAAAATAGATATGTGGGAGTGTCAAGTAATTTGGCAGCCAATAATGTGGCTGGAAGTCATAACTCAGTTGCTGTACATGGCAGTTTTCAAAAGTTAAAGGAGCTCATCTGGACAGAACGTGCTAAAGAATTGACACAACAGCGTCGAGCCGAGGAATTGGCAGCTCGAGCTGCTGTGCTCAAGGAAATTGCTAATGGTCAAAAGTATGATTTTTTCTCCTTTTTTAAGCCTAATTAATTTAGTGTCCTTCTCCGTGAATCCTATTAAATTGATATGGAATTTGTAATCAGTTGAATTTGACATATCCATATATGATTTTTTCTCCTTTTTTAAGCCTAATTCATTTAGTGTCTTTCTCCGTGAATCCTATTAAATTGGTATGGAATTTGTAATCAGTAGAATTTGACATATCCTTTAAACATAAGTACCTAGTGTGGAGTGGCAGACCCCATAAAGTAGGAGCTGAACCGATGTTTATAAAATCGTAGCATTAAATGACGTGCAACATTTCAGCATTCTAGCTTTAAAATTATAGAAGATACAGTTTTCAGCTCTAGCAAGACGGACATTGCAAAAACCAATACCCTCACTCCACTTTCGTCAATGACTATAAAGAATTAAAAAATATATATATATTAAAAACTGGTCAAATACGATATCCCCTGAGCCCTCCCTTCGAGGAACACATTCCCATATTCTATGTTTCTTTTTAGCTTATACAAGAAACGTCATATGCACACACAGACACACATAGTCTTACATCTTCTGAGGTCGACGCGTTCAGGCGTACGGACAGACGGACATAGCTAAATCGACTAGGTCGATCACCTATACCTTTTAATAAATCCATTTTACCCTGATTTCCCCTTTTCAATAATAAAGATAATAATATAACTTTATAATAACTTTATAAATTTATAATATAGCTAACGTATTACGTCTTGTTTAGCATTCAACCATCATACAAGACACCTTCTAACAATCCCGGAGATTCCCTTTTAATGGATGAGAACCGCAGCCCTGATAGTAGCAGCAATCAGTATTCGAACGGCGATCGAATCTCAATTGCAAATGTACAAAATTTTGATATAAGGAATAAAAATGGTGGGTCTAGTAATAGTGGCTCTCGAGCTTCACCTCGCCGTGTTGGAAGTGCATACAAATTTTTGCCTGCTGGACAAACGCGAAAGGAATCCCATTTTACCGCTAACGTTGCCACTGGCCGACCAAAAACATATTCTCGTTTAAGAATGCCAGCTACTGAAATTAATACAGGTGATTCAGGAGAGAGTGAACATACATCATCTATCGGTATACCACGCACATATCCCATTCGACAATCTCATTTTAGGGAAAGGAATCGTTCGCTCTTCAAGCAGGTAAATTGTCACTTATAAGAATCTTTAAAAGCATGCAGGACATACGCAAACTCTGGTCATTCGTCGTTTTCAAACATTATAACTCCTATGTATGTATGTATGCATGAAGGCAAATAAATAGTCTATTGCAAATGAATCGATTCGATTTTGTGTGATGGAAAATGAAAAAATTGTAAAGCTATTATTGTAGCAAATGCATATGTATGTAATATGTTTCTATATGAATGCAAATCAAAATGCTTATATATTTTTTCTTTTTTTTAGTATTCGCCAAATGATTATTTTCGGCGAAATAGTCGAATAATGAATAATTTGCAGTTTGAGCCTCAACCGGAGATTAAAAAAATGCGACAAGATTTTAATGAGAATTATTTAAGTCCATTAACTGCGATCGAATATTACACGAGGCCCGGTAGCAATGACTTGCTCTATTTTAATAATGACAAATTATTCGATGAGGTTGGATTGACTCAAAATTCTAATCAGCATGACTTCGATTTCGACAATAACGCGTATTAAATTATTTGTTATAAAATATATTGTGACAATAATTAATCGAAAGTATATTTAAAAGTCGTTGTACTAATTATATTATTATTGTAATTCAATCTGACCATGTAAATACATAATATAAAATATTTAGCATCAATATACTTATAACAGGAAAAATGGTTGTCAATTTAAATTTATATATATATTTATATATATATATATATATATATATATATATATATATATATATATATATATATATATATATATATATATATATATATATATATATATATATATATATATATATATATATATATATATATATATATATATATATATATGTACTACCAAAATGCATACGTATTCATATATATACTGAAGAACATTCTAATCGACTATATAATGTGTATGTATTGTGCTAATTTAATTCTTGTTTTCATTCATGATTTCCAAATTCTTTAAAATGTATATACATACATAAATATTGTTCATACCTTAAAGTTATAATTATCGTAAGTTTTAGTCCCAATTATTGAAAAAGACAATTTTGACTTTATTTTATTGGAAGCTGTGAATGAAAATGATTATGATTGTATATACACATTATATATATTCATATCTATTTTAAATTCCTCTTTGGATATAATTAAATGCTTCCAATATAAAACAATCATCAATATACAAGAACTACCTAATAAAGTGGAATAAAAGTACCCATTAAAATATTAAATAGAAAACACAAAAGATCATGGTACGAATTATAGGGTATTTTACAAACCTAGAACATAATCATTGAACTATGGCTTAGCAAAGGACCCAATAGAAATGTCAACGACAAATATTGTTTTTATTATAATTTAACCTTTCCAACTATTAATCAACGCATACAGTTATCTACAGAGATATTTGCTATGGTAATATAGTACATATACATGATCTAACTGTGCCTGATCTTCAACGATTTAACTAAATATAATAATCAAAAATCAATTGGATGAGACAAATTAAAACAGCTACAAATTACAATTATAATTTACAATTATAATTTATATATATATATATATATATATATATATATATATATATATATATATATATATATATATATATATATATATATATATATATATATATATATATATATATGTACTACCAAAATGCATACGTATTCATATATATACTGAAGAACATTCTAATCGACTATATAATGTGTATGTATTGTGCTAATTTAATTCTTGTTTTCATTCATGATTTCCAAATTCTTTAAAATGTATATACATACATAAATATTGTTCATACCTTAAAGTTATAATTATCGTAAGTTTTAGTCCCAATTATTGAAAAAGACAATTTTGACTTTATTTTATTGGAAGCTGTGAATGAAAATGATTATGATTGTATATACACATTATATATATTCATATCTATTTTAAATTCCTCTTTGGATATAATTAAATGCTTCCAATATAAAACAATCATCAATATACAAGAACTACCTAATAAAGTGGAATAAAAGTACCCATTAAAATATTAAATAGAAAACACAAAAGATCATGGTACGAATTATAGGGTATTTTACAAACCTAGAACATAATCATTGAACTATGGCTTAGCAAAGGACCCAATAGAAATGTCAACGACAAATATTGTTTTTATTATAATTTAACCTTTCCAACTATTAATCAACGCATACAGTTATCTACAGAGATATTTGCTATGGTAATATAGTACATATACATGATCTAACTGTGCCTGATCTTCAACGATTTAACTAAATATAATAATCAAAAATCAATTGGATGAGACAAATTAAAACAGCTACAAATTACAATTATAATTTAACGTTTCCAACTACTATCATACAGCTATCTACACAGATATCTGCTATGGTAATACCTATATACATACACATAAATGATCTAATTGTGCCTGATCTTCAACGATTTAACTAAATATAATAAACAACAATCAATTGAATGAGACAAATTAAAACAGCTACAAATTACAATTTAATCACATTAATCATTTTGGTTACCGAGCAGTAAAAGAAAAAAGCCAACACAAAAATTTAAAACAAAACATTATATAGAGAACGTGGCTATACTGTATATTTTACTATTCTCATTGTTTAATGTATTAAATAAATAACGTACCGTATTTGTTTTATACCAAAAATATAATCAGGAAAAGCTATAAAAATAAAATATATATATATATATATATATATATATATATATATATATTTATATATATCATATAAATGTCAATTTAACATATCGAACTTATCCAAAGTACTTGTGCTACCTATTTACTTATATGTATTCGGAATCTTTTAAATAGTGTTATTTAGCTTAACTCTATTGTATAGGCATTGTGTACTAGTACCTAATAAGGGTAACCTAGATGCATACAAATATGTTCTTGAAAAATATATGAAAACAATTGACAATAAATCTCTAGTTGTGAGTTCCGGACAATTACAATAGACTTTTGTTACATATGTATATATATACATAGGAAATTAGATAAATTACACGATGTATGATATATGTAAATATATTAACATATGTGAAATTGCTTACGCATGGTTGATGTTTTTGATTATTCAAATGCAGAAAAAGAAATAATATGAAATCTACTTTACTTAGGAAGTTATTGTGTATCTTATTGTATATTAAACGAATCTAAAAATAAATAATTGTATGAAAATAATAGTTTTTTCGTTATTTATTATATATTGTATTAAAACAAAAGCTTATATATATCTTCTACAATTTAACAGCTAAAAGCTTCAAATTTAGATGGTTGAATTACTGATCGTTGATCGATACTATCGATGACGCAAATATAATTGTTGCGCTTTTTATGGGGCGTGCCATACCTACAGTTTTAAAGATAGAAACTCAAAGTTTAGCGACTACATTGCTGATAGTATCTCGATTAATTGGCGCAAAAGAATATATGTATATACCAATCGGAAAATGGACAGTGCAGGAGTTGTTTTTTATAAAAGTGCAAAATACAGTAGATTCCGGTTATAGCGACACTCAAGGGACCGTCGTTTTTGCGTCGTTATAGCCGGATGTCGCTATAACCGTATAAGTTTGCTCAGAAATGTTTGTCTGGGGACCAGATTTTTCGTCGACATAACCGGTTGGACGCTTTAAGCGGAGTCGTTATAACCGGATTTTACTGTATATTACAGAAAAGTCTTGATTAATTTCTTCTTAATTATAAATTTATAGATAGTGATGTATATGAAAACCATTTCAAATATTCTTTAATACCACGCATTAATTAATACTTTTAATTTATTTTCCAGTATCATATATAAGTTTAATTTTAAGTAGTTAATTGAATTAAAGGAAACAAATTCTAAACAGATCTATAAACATATATATTTAGCCTTTATTCACAATATACTTATAGCCAATTTAGATATTAATGAATGAACTTTTCCTTTTGCTTTTCATTAGTATCCATTCGCCTAAACTTCCAGCTTCCTAGACCATCGAATTCCAGAATATGCGTATGAAATTTCCTGAGAAATATAATATATCTATAATGTATGGCAAGGTCATTATATTTATAAATTTTGGCTTACCATAGGGTTGGTCTGTGGGTGATTGTCAAAAGTGTAATGCCCATGCTCTTGGCAATTTCATATATTGAGCTTTCCACGTCTATTGAAACCGCACTAGTGCATTCGTCAAGAAGAGCATACCGTGGTCTTTAAAGAGATTATATTTTTCAAATATGATAGCTATTTATATAATAGTTATTTATTTATTTAATACTTGTGATAAAATAGACGAGCGACAGCCATTCGTTGTTTTTCACCTCCGGAGAGAATGTCTTTCCAATCACGCACCACATCGAAGCTGTCACTGCAAGTATACAAGTTGTATCAGTATTAACATTAAAAAAATTTGGGTCAGATACCTATTTTAGTCGCGATTGTCTATGGGACATACCGCAATTCTAAATTCTAAATTCCCTGCATTTCGTTCGAATTACTAATTTAAAACAAGTAAGAAGGCTCTAGTCGAGACTGCTCGACTAGGAGATACCCTGAACCCTCCAAACTGATATTCTAATCATTCTGCACTTCTTTTATGCACACATACATACACATGCCTCCACATGCACGCATAAGCTCGCGTTCTGCTAACTGCGCAGTAAGCAGCGACTGCGCTTGGGCTGCGCTGCAGTGTGGGCAATACTATGAGATTTTATTTGTTGAATAATTTCGTTTGTAGACGTATGATCTTTATGAAACTTTCAGAATGTAATCATAATGTATAAATGTGTGTACATTCCGAAGCACAAGTCTCTAGTATTTGAAATACGTTTTTTACGAATTTGGGGCGAAGGGGGCGTGGTATCCAAAATCTGTAAATGACAAAATGTGTGTAACTAGCGAATGTATATATACAACAAATCTGAACACTCTATGTTTAAAAGTGTTCAAATTAGGCTGAAAAAACAATATCAATTTATCGATTATCCTCGATAAAAAAGATATCGAATGAGTTATCGAAAAAATATGATAAACTCGTACTGCGTATGGTATACACGAGTCTACATACAAAATTTCAGCTCTCTAGCTCTTGTAACTTCTGAGATCGACGCACTCATACGGACGGACGGACGGACGGACAGACGGACGGACGGACGGACGGACGGACGGACGGACGGACGGACGGACGGACGGACGGACAGACGGACAGGGCTATATCGACTCAGCTCATCGCCCTGATCAAGAATATATATACTTTATGGGGTCTGCGATGATTCCTTCTGCCTGTTACATACTTTTCACAAAACCATTATACCCTGATTTCCCATTTTCAATGGGTTCAGGGTATAAAAATAGCTATTATTTTTAATAGTGATAGTATTTCTCAATTTGCGAATGCCAATTATGACGTATCTAAAAAATCGTAGTACTATAAATTAACGTATGTGTTCCGAGCTTAAAATATTTAGCTTGTGGATGACGGATAGATAGACAAACGATGTCAAGCAGCTGATCAATAAATTTATGACGTCAATGCGTTCAGGGTGTACAAATCGTTTGGAAAATGTATTTTTATGAATAAAAAAAAAAAAAAAAAAAAAAAAAAAAACAAATTTGTTACATGTACATAGAAGTACTTACCGTTGTGCAATATGCTCTAAGCAGACCAATTTTAAAATGCTCATCAACTCATTTTCGGTAATACCCTTTCGTTTCATATCGTCACGAGTATCTGGATATATGATTTGATCACAAAGGCTGCCAATCGACATATATGGTCTTTGGGGTATATAGAACATGCAGGGCTTATTTTCCACAGGGCGGGGAATGTGCAGCTCACCGGCATAGATAGGCCACAAACCACTTAATATGCGAAACAAGCTGGACTTGCCACATCCATTTGGACCAGTTATCAATAAATGAACACCCGGTTCAATACACAGGGTCAAACTGGGAACAACAATATCACAGTTGGGTGTTATAACAGGCACGGCTCGAAGGCTGATGGACATGTTGCCGGGATCATCGATATATATTATACGACCCTTAGCAATGGGTTTGCCGTCACGGAATTCAATGATGCCATTTATTTCCTCATTCTCAATTACCGTGGCTTTGCTGTAAATGCCTTGAGCGGTCTCTTCGAAAACATCTAGCATTCCAGCTACTCGATAGGTATAGCCGGCCAATGCTACAATTTCCTTGTAAGAGGACATTAAACGCTCTATGGCATCGGCTGCCGATATCAGCAGATTTCTGGCCGTTGTCAGGTATTGGGTTCGTTCACTAACACTCGATTCAGTTCTTTCGATGGTCTTATGATTAGATACAGCTGCTCCTGTTAATATTGGCAGAGAAACCATCACCATGCCTGTGCCGGACCATACATATTTCATAAAGAATTGCTCTAGCATTATAAACCAAAGTTTTTGACTAAATATAATATTCATTTGATTAACAAGGCGATTATACGCCTGTCTTAGTTGCTGTAGCTCCACCTGATTATTAAATAATAAAAGTATTTATAATAAAAATTAATTCAATTGGATGACCAATAATCCTTACTGAAACATATATGTATATTAGTATATTTCAAGATAATTTTATACTCATTCACGAAAATGAAATGCGTATGTTGGTTTTGTGCATGTCCGTCTTGGTGTCCGTCCGTCTGCTAGAAACTTGAAATTTTGAGCACATACTAGTGTATGTGTTGTGAATTAAAACAAAAATCGAAATTCTATATAAATTAGGAGACTCTAGCTTTAAACATATAGGAGATATAATTTTATTGTATAAGTGACTTTCGATAAGTTTTTTATCGATAAAAAATAACGGAACGATTTATCGATTTTTTGTGATAAACTCGATATGCGCTGTATATATGTGCTATATACGGACATTTAAAAAACAAATTTGAAGTCTCTAGCTCATATATCTTCTGAAATCGACGCGTTCAAACATACTGACAGACGGACGGACGGACAGGGCCAAATCGACTCAACTCGTCACCCTGATCAAGAATAAATTTATATACTTTGTGGGGTCTGTCACGCCTCCTTCTGCCTGTTACATACATTTTAACAAAACCATTATACCCTGATTTCCCATTTTCAATGGGTTCAGGGTATAAAAACAAATTTTAGAGCTTATAGCTCTAATACCTTAGGACATATCAACTTTTGCGGTTTGCGACGTCCCCTTTGGGGGAGATATATCCACCACAGCTCGTTGGACTTGGGTGGCCAACCCACGTATATATATCAAATTTCAGATCTCTAGCATCAATAATGTCGAAAATATAGCAGAATTTGAAAAATCACTATATCTTAACGTACAAAATTTTAACGTTCTTTCTTTGAAACTCTAGGAGATACCATTTTTCCGATTTGCCACGCCCCCAACCGGCGTAGATATATATCCGCCATAGCAAGTGATCTTGGGTGGTCGAAAAATTTCAGCTTTCTAGCTAATCAACCAATATGATTTCTGGTATATCGGAAAATGCACGCCCCTAGTGGGCTTATCGGGAAAATTTTTTACACTTTATAAATCGGAGATATACACGAGCTTGTATTCCAAAGTTTAAGTCTCTAACTGTGGGCATAGTATCCAAAATCTGTAAATTACAAAATCTGCGTATCAATTGAATATACAGTAGAATCCGGTTATAACGACTCCGCTTAAAGCGTCCAACCGGTTATGTCGACGAAAAATCTGGTCCCCAGACAAAAATTTCTGAGGAAACTTATACGGTTATAGCGACATTCTGCTATAACGACGCAAAAACGACGGTCCCTTGAGTGTCGCTATAACCGGATTCTACTATATATATACAGAATGAATCTGAAGTCTCCAGGTCTAATAGTATTCAAATTAGGCTAAAAACAAGTAAGAAAGCTCTAGTCGAGACTGCCCGACTAGGAAATCCCCTGAACCCTTCGGAGAACTGATATTTATATAATTCTCCGCGTCTTTTTATTTACAAAACAAACACACACACACACGCACACACATACATAGACACATATAGGCACGCACGCATAAACACGCATGGGCTGCCGTGTGGGCTTCTCATGGAAACTTAATTGTTTAATAACTTTTTTTGTGGACGTACGTTCTTCATGAAACTTTTAGATTATGATTATATCATTACTATGCGTGTATATGCCGAAACTCAAGTCTCTAGTATTTGAAATACGCCTTTTACAAAAGTGAGGGTGAGGGGGTGGATATAGGGGCGGGGGGTGAATTATAACAAAAACCGAAATTCTATAAAGTGCATATGAGTCTACATTTAAAATTTGGAGACTCTAGCTCAAAAGATGTAGGAGATATAATTTTATAACTGGCTTTCGATAAGGTTTTTCATCGATAAAAAAATAATCGGACGAGTTATCGATCTTCTGTGATAAACTTGATATGCGCGCGCTATATACGGACATTTTAAAAAAAAGTTGAGGTCTCTAGCTATTGTAGTTTCGGAAATCGACGCGTTCATACATACGGACAGACGGACAGACGGACAGACGGACAGACGGACAGACGGACAGACGGACATGGCTAAATCGATTCAGTTTGTCGCCCTGATCAAGAATATATATACTTTGTGGGGTCTGCCACGCCTCCTTCTCCCTGTTACATACTTTTAACAAAACCATTATACCCTGATTTCCCATTTTCAATGGGTTCAGGGTATAAAAACCAAATCAATTTATCGATTCCCTGTTTCTGCCTGTTACATACTTTTCACATTTTACCTTGATTTTCCAATTTCAATAGGTTCAGGGTATAAAAAACATAACATCAGAACAGTTTTGAGCCCTCGCTGATCTAAGACGGCTTGCGTCGACTTTACCATTCACGCACTTTTTATACCCTGAACCCATTGAAAATGGGAAATCAGGGTATAATGGTTTTGTGAAAAGTATGTAACAGGCAGAAGGAATCATCGCAGACCCCATAAAGTATATATATTCTTGATCAGGGCGATGAGCTGAGTCGATATAGCCCTGTCCGTCTGTCCGTCCGTCCGTCCGTCCGTCCGTCCGTCCGTCTGTCCGTCCGTCCGTCCGTCCGTATGAGTGCGTCGATCTCAGAAGTTACAAGAGCTAGAAAGCTGAAATTTTGTATGTAGACTCGTGTATACCATACGCAGTACGAGTTTATCATATTTTTTCGATAACTCATTCGATATCTTTTTTATCGAGGATAATCGATAAATTGATATTGTTTTTTCAGCCTAATTTGAACACTTTTAAACATAGAGTGTTCAGATTTGTTGTGTATATACATTCGATAGTTACACACATTTTGTCATTTACAGATTTTGGATACCACGCCCCCTTCGCCCCAAATTCGTAAAAAACGTATTTCAAATACTAGAGACTTGTGCTTCGGAATGTACACACATTTATACATTATGATTACATTCTGAAAGTTTCATAAAGATCATACGTCTACAAACGAAATTATTCAACAAATAAAATCTCATAGTATTGCCCACACTGCAGCGCAGCCCAAGCGCAGTCGATGCTTACTGAGCAGTTAGCAGAACGCGAGCTTATGCGTGCATGTGGAGGCATGTGTATGTATGTGTGCATAAAAGAAGTGCAGAATGATTAGAATATCAGTTTGGAGGGTTCAGGGTATCTCCTAGTCGAGCAGTCTCGACTAGAGCCTTCTTACTTGTTTCTGTACGCATAGAATAAACTATAAATTTTTGCACACGCATAGGATAATCACCATGATTTGTTGCAAGCTAGCCGGTATCCAAAATATAACAAAAATTAAAATTGTAAAATGATACATTTTTTGAAGATCCTAGCTTCAAAGATATTTAGATATCGATGATTTCACAATTTTCATGGGATCATATCACTAGAGAGTTGAAAATTGCATGACAGCTTGACAGCTTTTGGCTGTGAATGAGTATTCTGTAATAGGTAATGCCCGACTGCAACGTTCTTACTTGATCTTACTCACTTTATGTCCGCCATAGAAGGCAATTTCTTCTGCATTTGTAATTATGCGTGAATGAATATGCCTGAGATAACCATATCTATTTGCTTCCTCTGATACAAGCTGGCCAAACTTAGGGGATACAACACGCAAAATATGAGCGGTAAGTGCAATAACGATGACTGACAGCGCAGGCCCTTTAAATATGTACATCGATAAACAAAGTTAGTTGAAAAAAAAAAAAAAAAAAAATTAGATATGACACTTGCCTGATAAGATATTAGCTTTCATCTTTCTGGAGGAGCGCATTAATGCCAAACCAATCAACATCAGATCAAAGCAAGGTTTAGTTAAACTGCTATATAAATGTGCTACAGAGCTAGCAAATACTGAAATATCCTCCGTAAGTCTACAAAGATAAAAAACTATGCACAATGTTCATAATACAAAATATATTATATATTACCTGTGATCGGCATTTTCGATGCGTCCGTCCAAATTCGATACTCGATAGTAGTTCTGATTCTTGAAGTACAAACGATAGGAATGACGCACCAATCGAGTTCTGTTCAAAGGTGTATATATTGTGTATATTAACAAGGAGCGTGGATAAATAATATATTATGTAATTTCACCGATTCACTAGCATATTGATCGTATGCATGTCAAACTTACATCAGGCTTTCTCTACAGAATAGTCTCAAAATATTCTGATTGAGTTCTCCCAGTTATTACTGGGTACATTCTTAAGGGTTCAGAAAAATTTGTTACTTTCAAATTCACTCTAACAAAACACTGCAGATGTTAATAATAACTATACGCGTAATTGTTAAAAACGCTGATACCGTCAGAGGTATTCTAAAATTCTAAGGATCAATCTTTCTTTGATATTACACGTAAACGCATTAGGCGCGAGCAGAATTGTTCACTACATTTATTTAATTTCTTTTATTTTTATTTTTATTTTTATTTTTTTTTTTTGCTTTAGTGTTATAGATATATATAAAAGTACTTACCGAAATGCTAATGATAGCTTACTCTCCAGAAATCGAATCATTGAATTGATGAATGTCGCAGGTATCGCAATGCCAAACCACTTTAGTAAAACGAGGGCAAACTGTTTGACATCTTTGCGGACAATAAACTTTACAATTGCTCCTTCCAATGCTGCCACATAAATGCTAAGGAATGTCCGAGAGATGAGACACAATGTGTGGACAGTTAGAAGACCAGTCTCATAGCATAACTTTTGCGGTACCATTATCCTAACCAGCATGCCGAGTTGCTTCAGAAAGTCCTTGTTTAAGCCTGGTTCAAGCAATTGCTTATTTTTCTGTTTCAACTGCTTTTCGACCAGCAGTTTCTCTGCCTCAGCGAGCTTAAATTCTTCGTCCAATCCATCTATCTCCGACGGTGTAAGTGCACCCGCATTAGTTTTTTTGTGCTTAATGTATTGAGCATTTCGGATATATGGTACCGTTACCTTAATGGTTAATGCAAATAGTGCAGTACCCACTAGGGCATAACTGAATGCCTGCTTTGGCAGTCTAGATTGTTCATATTTTTCCGCTATACGGCCAACATATTTTGAAAACACTGTCATATTTACATTTATCCAATATATATGTATATCTAGTCGTAGGAGAGATAAGTATATATGTTTATATTTATGTCAAAGTTAAAAAGTTGTTTACTGAAATTATACAAACTAACATTTTAATACTCATTAACGAAAGTGAATATGTAAGTATATTGGTTTTGCGCTATGTCCGTGCGTGTGTCCGAATGAATGTAATGAATGAATGCTTGCCTCGAATTATGAAGTGCTAAAATGATCATGATCGGCCCATTACGGGCGTAGAAAATCAGAAAACGCATTTTCTGGTATGTAAGAAATCATATTATTAAATAGCTAGAAAGTTTAAATTGGGTCATAACCCACTGTACATATACAGTGCCGATTACTTGAATAGACTTGACATTTTTGAGAATTAAAAGTATTATATCTCATCAACGAATACTTCAAGTCTATTGAAACAAATTTAGTTTTATAAAAAAATGAATTCAGGACAAAGGAAAGTTTCAGATCTGTAACTTTTCATTTAATATAATTTTGATTTATTTTTCCAAAACATGTCGAAAAGGTGTAATTTTTGTTGGTTCATTGAATAGGTTTGAGAACTTTAACTTCAATTTGTGGTTGATTGTATAATGTTACCATGGCTTTTTATACCCTAAACCCAATGAAAATGGGAAATCACTATCCTCTAAGCTCAACAAAAAACTGATATTCCAATCACTCTTGTCTTCTTTTATACACACATACAAAGTCACATGCATACATAGACATGAGCTCGCGCTCTACTGACTGCGCGATTAGCAGCGACTGCGATTAAGCAAGAGATCTTATTATACTCATTCACGAAGTGAATTATTATAATCATTCACGAAGTGAATTAGTATATTGGTTTTGTGCAATGTCCGTCTTGCTGTTTGTTTGAACGCAACTTTTTTCGGCGCTATTAAAGCTAGAGACTTCAAATTTGGAACACATACTCGTGTATAGCTCCCGTTTATAAAGTGTTAAAATTTCCGATTCCGATCCGCCCACTAGGGGCGTGGCAAATCGGAAAATGCATTTTCCGATATACCAGAAATCATATTAGGTGATAAGCTAGAGAGCTGAAATTTTTGTTGTATGTAGATCCGGGTCGACCACCCAATATCACACTAGGGGCGTGGCAAATCGGACCTGAAGATATACTGATTTTTCCGATTTTGCAATATTTTAGGAACTATTGATGCTAGAGACCTCAAATTTGGTATATATACGCGGGTTGACCACCCAAGTCTAACGAGCTATGATGGATATATCTCCGCCCAAAGGGGGCGTGGCAAACCGCAAAAGCTTATATCTCCTAAAGTATAAGAGCTAGAAGCTTCAAATTTAGATAGTTGAGTTACCAGTAAGCTCCTCTATCGATGACCCAAAAATAATTTTTACGCCCCTTTAGGGGCGTGGCATATCAAAAAATACGATTTAATGTTTACATTTTTGGAGCGTAAGCATCCAAATTTTGCATTTAGGTTACCGTTAATTTGTTCTAAGAACTGGCCAAAAATGAGGTGTCTACGCCCAGTAGGGGCGTGGCAAATCGCAAAACACTGCATTTATAAACTTAGCTAATAAATTGCTGATGGGATGTGAATGAGTATTCCGCAGTCGGTTACACCCGACTGCAACGTTCTTACTTATTATACCCTGAACCCATTAAAAATGGGAAATCAGGGTATAATGGTTTTGTTAAAAGTATGTAACAGGCAGAAGGAGGCGTGGCAGACCCCACAAAGTATATATATTCTTGATCAGGGCGACGAACTGAGTCGATTTAGCCATGTCCGTCTGTCCGTCCGTCCATCTGTCCATATGTTTGAACGCGTCGATTTCCGAAGATATAATAGCTAGAGACTTCAACTTTTTTTTTATATGTCCGTATATAGCACGCACATATCGAGTTTATCACAAAATTTCGATAACTTTTCCCGTTATTTTTTATCGATAAAAACCTTATCGAAAGCTAGTTATAAAATTATATCTCCTACATCTTTAGAGCCCCCACCCCTATATCCACCCCCTCACCCTCACCTTTGTAAAAGACGTATTTCAAATACTAGAGACTTGAGCTTCGCCAAATACATGCATATTATTGATTTAATCATAATCTAAAAGTTTCATGAAGAACGTACATCCACAAGAAAAGTTATTAAACAATTGAGTTCTCACAGTAAGCGCAAACTGCAGCCCATACGTGTTAATGCGTGCGTGGCTATGTGTATACATGTATGTGTGTTTACGCATGTGTGTCTGTGTGTAAGTATAAGTAAAGTAAGTAAGTAAGTAAATATCAGTTCTCCGAAGGGTTCAGGGGATTTCCTAGTCGAGCAGTCTCGACTAGAGCTTTCTTACTTGTTTTTTGAATAATTTCTCTTGTGGTGGGACTATCTTCATGAGACTTTTAGAACGTGATAACAAAGTTCAAAGGTGTGTATTTGTCATAGCTAAATCTAAAATCTGTAAGTTTAAACATCTTTATATTCGTCAAATGCACTGTAAATCTGAAATCTCCAAGTCAAATAGTAATAAAATTACGGTTAAACAAGTAAGTAAGCTCTAGTCGAGGCTGCTGCACTACGAGATCCCCTGAACCCTTCAAGCAACTGATATTTCAATAATTATTCGTACATGCAAACACGAGCACCAAGAATACGGACGCGCGCGAGCAGTATAGGCTTAGTATATGAATTTCATTGTTTAATACCTTTCCTTGTGGATGGATTATCTTCATGAAACTTCCAGATCGTTATAATAATATTAAAATGAGTGAATGATGGGTTGGGGAGTTAATTATAACAAAAATCGAAATTCTAGAAAGAACATATAAATCTACATTGGCTCAAAGAGTTTAGTAGATATAAATACATATATTACTGATTTACTGAATAAAGTTTTTAATCGAAAACAAAATAACGAGACAAGATATCGATTTTTAAAGAAAAATTTGATATGAAAGTGGTATACACGGACCTAAGAAAAAATATATGCCAGTTGGTGGCATGGCAACTACGAAAATCATTCGTGAATGAGTATTCTGTAACCGGTAAAGCCCGACTGCACTGTTCTTACAATTTGATTTTTTTTTTCTAATTTTTCTTGAGTTGAATAATTAAAATGTTATTATTACTACATTTTCAAATGATGTATGTACATACAAATATTAGTAAAAGCGAAATTTTCGGAAAATATTTTAACACGCGTTTTTTATGTATTATGAAAGCAAAAATATCGTATTTTTTTTCAATAAATTTATTTACGTGGAATCAAAGGTCACCGCCAATCTATTATTCCAGAACGAACCTTGTACAGGGAACTAGTCAATCATTCACTTATATATTCTATCTATATCTGCTAATACGATTATTGCCTTCGCGTATGTTAAAGGTGTCGATAGACTCGCAATCTCAATAAAACTGAGACATTGGATTGGACTTGACGACTGTTTTATGATGGGTCTCACTTCTGTTTGGTTCACTAACAATTGTTTCTCAATGGATTATTAACGCTAACTAACTCTAATTTGTATACCCTGAACCCATTGAAAATGGGAAATCAGGGTATAACGGTTTTGTGAAAAGTATGTAACAAGCAGAAGGAGGTGTGGCAGACCCCATAGAGTATATATATTCTTGATCAGGGCGACGAGCTCAGTCGATATAGCCCTGTCCGTCTGTCCGTCCATCCGTATGAACGCCTGATCTCAGAAGCTATAAGAGCTAGAGAGCTGAAATGTTATTTATCAAGTTTGTTTGTCAAGTTTATCAATTTTTTTCGATAACTCATTCGATATCTTTTTTATAGCGGATATTCGATAAATTTATATTGTTTTTTCAACTTAATTTCAACACACTAGAGACTTCAGATTTACTGTGTATATGCATTTGTAAGATACACACATTTTGTCATTTACAGATTTTGGATACCATGCCCCCTTCGCCCCAATTTGTAAAAAACGTATTTCAAGTACTAGAGACTTGCGCTTCGAAATGTACACACGTTTACACATTATAATTACGTTCTGAAAGTTAAAAATTATTCAACAAATAAAAGCTCATAATTTTTGCCCACACTGCAGCGCAGCCCAAGCGCAGTCGCTGCTTACTACTCAGTTAGCAGAGCGCGGGCTTATGCGTGCGTGTGGATGCAAATGTATGTATGTGTGCATAAAAGAAGTGCGAAACGATTAGAATATCAGCTTTGAGGGTTCAGGGTATCCCCTAGTCGAGCAGTCTCGACTAGAGCCTTCTTATTTGTTTTGTTTATACAAGTATGAAAATTATCAAATAAGCCATTGCGATAAGTTAAGAATTTGTAAACTTAGATTAGCCCAATCAATGAAGCTGATAATGAATTAGGATTAGATTATACATATATAATATAATTTTATCACATTCTGTTTTTTTTTTTATGTTCATTCACGAAAGTGAATTGAGTATATTGGTTTTGTGCAATGTCCGTCTTGTCCGTCCGTCTGTCCGTCAGTCCGTATGAACGCAACTTTTTTCGGCGCTATTGAAGTTAGAGACTTGAAATTTGGAACTCATACATTTATAAAGTGTTAAAATTTTCCCGATCCGCCCACTAGGGGCGTGGCAAATCGGAAAATGCATTTTCCGATATTCCAGAAATCATGTTAGTTGAAGAGCGAGAAAGCGGAAATTTGGTATGTAGGTCCGCGTTGACCACCCAAGTCAGGCGCGTATACCGCGAAAGTTTATATCTCCTAAAGTATAAGAGCTAGAAGCTTCAAATTTGGATATTTGAGTTACTGGTAACCTCCTCTATCGATTCCCCAAAAATAATTTTTACGCCTCTTTAGGGGCGTGGCATATCAAAAAATACCCTGTAATTTTCACATTTTTGGAGCGTAAGCATCCAAATTTTGCAGTTAGACTACCGTTAGCTCGTCTACGCCCACTAGGGGCGTGGCAAATAGAGAAAAACTTAATTTTCCGCAGTACTAGAGCTAAACTTAGCTACTAAATTGCTGATGGGATGTGAATGAGTATCCCGCAGTCGGTAACGCCCGACTGCAACGTTCTTACTTGTTTTTTTTTTCATCTCCTTAACTTAAATATATGTATGTATGTATAAAAGAATAGTAGAATGATTGGAATATAATGTGTTCACAGAGTCTAAGATATGTATGTATGTATCTCACAGCGAGCTATCTCGACTAGAAGACTCGGACGGACGGACGGACAGACGGACAGTTCTATATCAACTCAGCTCGTCACCCTGATCAAGAATATATTTACAGTAGAATCCGGTTATAGCGACACTCAAGGGACCGTCGTTTTTGCGTCGTTATAGCCGGATGTCGCTATAACCGTATAAGTTTGCTCAGAAATGTTTGTCTGGGGACCAGATTTTTCGTCGACATAACCGGTTGCACGCTTTGAGCGGAGTCGTTATAACCGGATTCTACTGTACTTTGTGGTGTCTGCCACGCCTCCTTCTGCCTGTTACATACATTTCAACAAAACCATTATACCCTGATTTCCCACTTTCAATGGGTTCAGGGTATAAAAACATCAGCTTTTTTGTAAGCAAAAAGAGTCGAAGAATTATTGAAATATCAGTTCTCCGAAGGGTTCAGGGGATTCCCTAGTCGAGCAGTCTCGACTAATGCTTTCTTACTTGTTTAGATATCTTCCCATTAAAAGAACCGTTTTTTGCTCTATAACAGTTGGCAACACTGACAGATAAACTTAAACCTTACAACACCAGCGACAGAATATGTAAAAGACGGGCGCTGAGCCTTACAAACTCAAGAATAAGATGCGAATAATTAATAGACCAACGCAGAGTCTTACAAACTCTGCGATAAGATAAGAATATGTAATAGGCAAATGCTGAGCCTATTAGACCTACTAGATTTAAGTATAAAAACCCGGGCCCAAAAATAAAATACATATGTACCGACATATGTATGTATGTACTAAACACCATCATAGTAAAGTGTATTCGTTCAGTGTATAAGAAATAACATCAAAGTTACCACTTGATGCTATTGGCAACATAATACACATATTCATAAACATACACATATGCATACATATACGTATGTACATATGTACATATGAACATATATACTGACATAAGTACGACCGTAAATTTGTTGTGGCGAATGCTTCAAAATTGCCAGTGGTATTCGTTTTGCTTGTGATCTTAGGCAGCTCAGCAATATGTGTATACACATGACACACATATCTATGTATTTGCATACATGCATAAACATACATATATCCATGTATGTATGCATGTATATTCAAATATAATTGCTAGTATGCATCCATTAACAATGGGTTCATGGAATATATACATACATATATGTATATATGTATATATTTTGTAAAGGCGAAAAGCGTGATGCGAAGCTTATAGCATCCAGCTTTTTATCATGTTTGAACAGCTGATTTTCAGAAACACATATGCTTAGTGTCTTTTCTTGATTGTTTAGTTTTGAACTTTGTTTTCACATTTTCTCTATGCACAATAATTCGTATTTTTCGATTACAAAATTTGTATTGCGACAAGCTTCCAAAGCAACGCAAAAGCGAAACACTAGCAGCACAGTACAGAACTTATATTAAACACAGATTAACATCAACAAATCAGTTGCCAAATAGGCCATTGTTTGTATCAGAACATATTTAACCAAATCACCAATAATAATTACAATAAAAAAGTATAATAGGTATCTCAAAATTATTTATAAAATTCTGCCATACATGGCAGCGCAACAAAACACGACCGAACAGCACGAGAGCTTAAAGCTTAATGTTGCACATACATATGTATATGTATGTATGTATATGTACATATGTATGTACTTATCGCGGACTAGCTTAGTTTACATTTTTCCTTTGCTGCTGCAATAAAGAAGAAAAATGCATTCCTACATACATACATACACAGTATGACAGTCATGCATATTGCAATGCATTTATATTTTTTATGTACATATATGTACATATAAAGGTATGTGAATTCATTTACCAATTAACCGTAGTACAATTTTATATTTATCTACATACATATGTATATATTTATGTAATACATACATACATATATATAGACATAAACCTATGTACATACATACTATGTATATAAATTGGAGTCTGAGTAATTAAAAATGAGCAAAGAGTAAAGATCACAAGCTCTTAGATGTGTTCATGTATAAATACGTGCGAACATATGTACATATCTACAATGTATGTATGTATATATGTATGTATTTAAATATATTTCGCTTTTGCAGTTGTAAATAATTTAGTTTATCAGAAACTAGTGAATCTAAGACGTAAAGTTAAACTTCGTGTATATATCAATATATGTATATATAAATTTTGAATAAACAAGTAAGAGTGTTCTAGTCGAGACTGCTCGACTAGGAGATACCCTGAACCTTCCAAGCTGATATTCTAATCATTCTTTTATGCTCACATACATACATATGTACATACACATGCATCCACACGCGACCAAGCACGCGCCCTGCTAACTGCGCAGTAAGCAGCGACTGCGCTTGGGGTGCTCTGCAGTGTCGGCAATAATATTAGAATTTATTTGTTGAATAATTTCTTTTTTTTTTTTTTTTTTTTTTTTGTAAAATTAAAGATCTGATCATAATGTTTAAATGTGTATTCCAAAGCACAAGTACTTAAAATAAGTCTTTTTATACCCTGAACCCATTGAAAATGGGAAATCAGGGTATAATGGTTTTGTTAAAAGTATGTAACAGGGAGAAGGAGGCATGGCAGACCCCACAAAGTATACATATGTATATGTATATTCTTGATCAGGGCGACGAACTGAGTCGATTTAGCCATGTCCGTCTGTCCGTCCGTCCGCCTGTCCGTTTGTCCGTATTTTTTAACGCGTCGATTCCCGAAGATATAATAGCTAGAGACTTCAACTTTTTTTTAAAATGTCCGTATATAGCACGCGCATATCGAGTTTATAATAAAATTTGTTACTTGTCCCGTTATTTTTTATCGATAAAAAACCTTATCGAAAGCTAGTTATAAAATTATATCTCCTACATCTTTAGAGCCCCCACCCCTATATCCACCCCCTCACCCTCACCTTTGTAAAAGGCGTATTTCAAATACTAGAGACTTGAGCTTCGGCAAATACACGCATATTATTGATTTAATCATGATCTAAACGTTTCATGAAGAACGTACATCCACAAGAAAAGTTATTAAACAATTAAGTTCTCATTGTAAGCGCAAACTGCAGCCCATGCGTTTTAATGCGTGCGTTGCTATACGCGAAGAATTATTGAAATATCAGTTCTCCGAAGGGTTCAGGGTATTTCCTAGTCGAGCAGTCTCGACTAGAGCTTTCTTACTTGTTTATACCCTGAACCCATTGAAAATGGGAAATCAGGGTAGAATGGTTTTGTTGAAATGTATGTAATAGGCGGAAGGAGGCGTGGCAGACCCCACAAAGTATGTACACATATTCTTGATCAGGGCGACGAACTGAGTCGATTTGGCCCTGTCCGTCTGTCTGTCTGTCAATTTCGAATTCGAAATTGTCTGGGGTGCTAAACGCCGAGAAAAAGTGTGCAAAACGCTGGTTAGTGGTAGTATCTAGTCGAGCACTCTCGACTAGAGTTTTCTTACTTTTTTTTTTTTTTAATTGGGGGAAAGGGGCGTTTTAGCCAAAATCTGTAAATTACAAAATCGGTGTATTTATGAAATGTATTAACACAGTATATATGAAGTTTCAAGGCCTCATAGTATGCAAATTATGATAAAAAAAATACGAAATCAACTTATCGACTATTTTCGATACAAAAGAAATCGGATGAGTTATCGAAAAAATATAAACTCGAACTGCGTATGGTATAAACGAGTAAGCATGCGAAATTTCAGCTCTCTAGCTCTTATATCTTCTGAGATCGACGCGTTCATCCGGTCGGACAGACGGACAGGACTATATCGACTCAGTTCGTCGCGCTGATCAAGAATGTATACTTTATGGGGTTTGTGATGATTCCTTCTGCCTTTTACATAAAACTATTATATTTAATTCATTCCACCGGTTAACTTTCATTTTTTCAGATCTATTACGTTTTCTTAAAATTTCTGTGCATTAGTTTGCAACGTCAAAGACATGGATGATGATGTCAATAACTCCGATTCATCCGAGGTAAGAAAAACAAGTAGACAAGAGACAGCTCGACTAGGAGATACACTGAACCCTCCAAGCTTATACTCTAATCATTAAGCACTTCTTTTAGGCACACACATGTACATACATATGTACATGCACATACATATGTACATGCACATACATCCACGCGTACGCATAAGCTAACTGCGTAGTAAGCAGCGACTGTGTAATAGGATATTTTCAGAACGTTTCTCATAAGGTTAAAATGTGTGTTCTCTAGTACTTAAAACACGTTTTTATAGATTGAGGGCGAAAGGGGCGTGGTATCCTAAATATGTCTATTCATCAAATGTACAAACACAGTAGATCTGAAGTCTCTAGGTTTAAAAGTATTTAGACTGAAAAAATAAAACAAATTCTATGTATCGATTGTTCTCGATAAAATGAGACATCAGATGAGTTATCGAAAAACATGATAGATTTGATAAATTAATACTGCGTATGATATACACGGCGAACAGACGGACAGGGCTATATCAACTCAGCTCATCGCCCTGATTAAGAATATACATACATATATGTATACTTAATGGGGTCTGCGATGCTTCCTTCTGCCTGTTACATACTTTTCACAAAACCATTATTATATTTCATTCATTTCAATGGGTTCAGGGTATAAAAATAATATCCATCTAAGAAAAATTCTAAGCTCTGTGCATAGGTGTCATGGTAATCAATATAAAATGTGTAAAGTATACATACCACGATCGTTCAAGTAAAACACCAAAAACTAAATGCAAAATTTATTTGTTGGAAAATTGAATTGAGTGTTCATGGTATCGAGCACTCCCAAGTAGATCTAACAATATTACTTATTTTACGTTTGTATGTATGAATATGTTCAATAAAGAGATCAAATAGATAGTAATGCAATTAAATTCAGGAATTTTTTGATGCAAGATCGGATCAATTTGACACAACACCATCAGAAATGGACCTCACGACATCTCTGAAGGAGGGAAAACTGGCCATCAACTATTTCTTTGATAACAAATTTGAGGATGCTCGGGCACTGTTAAAGCCTTTTACTGGATCAAGTCTATATCATTCAATGGGCACTGCAGTGTTTGCATTTCTTGAGGCAATGCTTACATTTGAGCACGTTGACGAAGCGTCTGCCGAGCTTAAGAAGTGTATAGACCTCTGCCAACGTTATCGAAAAAAAAACACGTTAACAGAAGCAATCAGCAATACTTTCAAAAAAGTATAATCCATACAATTGAATATCTTATAAATATATTTTTATATAGAATTTGTGTCGTTTGTAGAAAAATTTCAACAGCCTCACAGACCTGGAATGTCACGCAGAGCTCTGTATGGCCGAAGCTTTGCTGATGAGCGCCTTGCTCACGTTTATCGAGGACGAGAATCTCAGTGGACTCATCCGTGGCAGTTTACAAGTCCGTCAATGCTATAGTTGTTTTAGGTATTATTAAGAACGACTATGAAAAAGAATGAATGATAGATATAAAGAGAGAGAGAGAGAGAGAGAGAGAGAGAGAGAGAGATAAATATACTGTTTTCAGATTCTGTGGACAAATAATGAAACACCGCACATGGGAATCGAGTCCAACGAGCGTAAAAATTCATTTTCGAAGCGGGGTACATCTGGGAATCGGTACTTTTAACCTAATGATATCTATGCTTCCTGTTCGCGTTATTAAGGTGCTGCAATTTATTGGGTTCTCTAATAATATGGTAAGCAGCGCATAACGACAGAGTGCTTACAAGCATTTATTTTAAGTGAACCTATTTAGAAGGATGGCTTAAATGATCTACGCACTGGATACCAAGAAAACGGATTACGGCAAATATTATGTGCACTAACATTGTTGGGCTATCATCTAATGGTTATACCTATGCTCAGCGCTAAAGTTTCCATGAATGATCTGAATCTATGTGATGAGATACTGACAAGCCAATTGGCCAAATATCCGAACGGTGTTTGGATGTTGTTCTTTAAGGGGAGATTTGAATTAATCCAAGGCCACTTAGATGCCGCTGAGTCGTGGTATGTGCGGTCCTGGAAGTCTCAGGATGCTTGGCCCCAATTTCACTATTTGAGCTTTTGGGAACTGTTATGGATCAATTGCATACAACAGAAGTGGAATGATGCTCAATTTTATGCTAGCCAATTACTCGCGAAGAGTAAGTGGTCACGATCTATATATACATATCAGTTAGCTGTCATCAAATTAATGTTAAACCCCAAATCGGACGAAGACAAAAGCCAAATTGAAAAATTAATGTTGGAGGTCCCAGCGTACAGACAAAAAATCGCTGGCAAATCCTTGCCGATGGAGAAATTTATGGCTGGCCGGTCTATTCGATATAAGAAGCAGAATAACAGACTCGTCTTGCCTCTGATTGAGTTAATGTACATATGGAATATGTTCAAATTTATTGGCAAAAATTACCAAATGGCTGATAGCATTTTACAAATCATTGATGGGGAGCTCGCCATGCTTGCCAAACCATCTACTGATTTATATTACGCTGATAATCGTGCACTATGCCTTTTGCTACGTGGATCGTGCTATGTCCAAATGGGTAAATCAGCATTAGCTTTACAGTAAGTATCTCTCAATCCGCATATATAAATTATAAGAAAAAATCCTGAAATCCGACATCCAGGGATTTTACTGAATGCGTTCATCAAAATGGAATTGTCGAAGATCACTTTATAATCCCGTTTGCCTACGTGGAATCTGCTCTTTGTCACACAGCTAATGATCCAGCTCTGGCAATATCTATGCTGCAGGACACTAAGTACGAACATATAGATACATATATTACTATTAAGTATTTATTTTACATATTTTTATTTAAGAAAGAAGTTCTCGAAATATGCATTGGAATCGAAGCTGCATTTCAGGATTCATATGGCTCTCATGGAACTAAACAGAAATACTCACAAATAGTGACATATACATATGTATGTATATATAAATGATATAAGTGTGATGTCCCTTGGACTGCGGGTATAAGAAAGAAACTTACTTTTAGAAAGTGATAATGACATTCATATGTGTATATTCGTTAAGCTATAAGCTCTGATATATTAAATACGATTGTAGCAAGTTCGAAATGGGATATCACAAAAATCAAAATTAAATAAACCTTACATTATTTTATAGAAGTACTAAAGATGTATACTTGCTCTTATTTAATCGATACCATCATCGATTTTTAGAAATAAAATCGATGCTATACTATGCAGGGTCGAACAAAAATGTAAGTTTCTAGTTGTTATATGTAGACTCTGAGATCAACGCACTCATACATACGGTGAGGCGGACGGGCGACTCAATTCGTCACCCTCATCGAGAATACATATGTATATACTTTGTTGGGCCTGTCACGCCTCATTCTGCCTGTTACATATACAGTAGAATCCGGTTATAACGACTCCGCTTAAAGCGTCCAACCGGTTATGTCGACGAAAAAATTTGGTCCCCAGACAAACATTTCTGAGCAAACTTATACGGTTATAGCGACATCCGGCTATAACGACGCAAAAACGACGGTCCCTTGAGTGTCGCTATAACCGGATTCTACTGTATTTGACAAAACCAATATAAACTGATTTCCTGTTTTCAAAAAGTAAGAGCACGGATATATGAAGGTAGACAATATACAACAAGTAAAAATGCTCTAGTCGAGCCTGCTCGACTAGGAGATACCCTGAATCACTTCTTTTATACACACATACAGTGGCTCACAGCTTATTTCGTGCAGCGCTATAGTACAATTTTAAAGCCGTATTAACGCCATCCACCGAGTTGAAAAATTTTCGGTTGACTTCGCTGAAGATTTTTGGCCATTCCTCCAATAGGGCCGTTTTGAGGTAATTTTTATTGGTTATTGACATATTCCGAATGGCCCCGTTCAGGTATGACCACTGGGCTAGTGGATTAATCACATTTAGACAGTCTAAGATCAACCAGGACTGAGCAATACCCGGTTTATGTTTTTGGTCATTAGTATGATGAAATCGGGATCGCCCTTGTAGACCCAGTTTTCGGTATTTTGGCGCAAATTTTGCTTTAAGAAGGATAAGTACATATTATTGTTCAAATTACCATCAATGGCCAAAAAGTATATATGTATGTATATTCTTGATCAGGGCGACGAACTGAGTCGATTTAGCCCTGTCCGTCCGTCCGTCCGTATGTATGAACGCGTCGATTTCAGAAGAGATAAGAGCTAGAGACTTGAACTTTTTTTAAATTACCGTATATATAGCGCGCATATTGAGTTTATCACAAAAAATCGATAAGTCGTCCCGTTATTTTTTTATCGATAAGAAAACTTATCGAAAGTCAATTATAAAATTATATCTCCTACATCTTTAGAGCTAGAGTCTCCAAATTTTAAATGTAGACTCATGTGTATTTTATAGAATTTCGATTTTTGTTATAATTCACACACACACCCACCCCACCCGTGTGTGTGTTTCTTTTGTAAGCAGATAGACACGAAGAATTATTGAAATATCACTTCTCCGAGGGGGTTCAGGGGATTTCCTAGTCGAGCAGTCTCTACTAGAGCTTTCTTACTTGTTTATCGTGAATAATTGATAAATCGTTTGTTAAGCATAATTCGAATACTATTATACCCAGAGACTTTAGATTTACTGTGTTTATTCACAGTCTATACTCGTAAAACTAATTCTTGTTTTTGCTTGATTTTATCAAATTTTGTTAGCTAACGCTAAGTTCAAAAGCTTTTTTAATCAAATACTTTCAGGATGATTTTTACAATATATCTTTCACCTTGTGAATGAGTAGGAATTATTGTACATATGTACATACATATGTATATGGCCGTGCGCTCTAGGCTAAAAAATTTAATTTCAAATTTCAAATTTTGCTAGCTAACGCTAAGTTCAAAAGCTTTTTTGATCAACTACTTTCAGGATGATTTTTACAATATATCTTTCACCTTGTGAATGAGTATGAATTATTGTACATACATATGTATATGGTCGTGCGCTCTAGGCTAAAAAATTTAATAGCATTAAGAAGCCAATAGCTGTTGTATGCAAAATTAAAATATTCTATTCGTATGTAGATCTAGCCTGCAATAAGCTAAATTGACAAAAATTAGTGAATCTCTTTCGGTTTTCTAACTTGTTTTTGATCAACTACAGTTGCTGTATGCAAGATTCAAATATGTATTCTATTCGTTTTGTCATACATAATTAAATAAAAATGTATAATAAATGTAGTTATTTTATTATAAGATTATTTTGTTCATATACATGTAGTTAATTATATGCATACATAGTTCTCTATTATGTAGGTAGTATTATAATAAGGGGAATACTTCTTGTTTAAATTTTTATTAGCATATTATAAAATGTATTGGTTTTATTTTATTAAAGTAATAATAGTAGGATAAATCTAATAAATTTATCAATTTGCTTTCTGCTTAGCATATAATGTAATGTTGATGATACGTGATCCTTTAAAGCAGAAAAATGGATACATTTATGTTTTCTTTGTATTTAATTTATTTTATTTAAATAGAATTTTACATTAAAAATGCATAAGCCTTATCTAATCAGTACTATTTGCGTTCAGAATTAACATTGTGTGATTTATATCCTATTTTTTTTTTTTTTTTTTTTTTTTTTATATATTTATTTTTTTATACATTATAAATAAGTACGGTGTAAGCATAAATTAGTTGACCGGAAATCGTGTTGCAATTAACAGTTTAAGATCTTAAAATTATTAGCTTTATATAAATATTTAATACTAAAGCGCTTTCTCATATGTTTGAATGTATATGTACTTTGTTAATGACCAATTTTTCGTATTCTTGATCTTTCACTTATACTAAAATATTTAGTTATTAGAGCACCTCTTTACACGTTAAAGCCAGCCTTCAAAACTTGCGATTGAGAATATTAGTATAATGACACAATCCTACATTTGCAATCAACATCGACCGACAATTATATATTTTCTACAATATGTTTAAGTTTTGTAAAAATAATGCTTGTGATATTTATTTGAGAAACATGGCAATTGGTTCAAATTTAACATGTAGTAAGCCACAGCATTTTCAAAAAATCAAATGTTCTTTAAAAATTAATTAATACACAAAAGAGTCGTATTTACATTTAAAATATTTTTCAATACTCATTCACATTCAAATAGCATGACAAAAAAAAATCACCCCATTCTAAAGTCTTACAACTAGAAATAGTCGGTAGCACCCGACCTCAGCATTCATACTTGTTTTAAATATACATTTCGAAAGTAAACATAAACATTCATAGACAAAATTAATTTAATTCTTATTTGCATTTTTAACATAATTTATTAAATACTATCAGTTAATAAGAGTGTTGACATCAATAATTTTACATATACATACGTCTAATTATTTTTATACCAAATCACGAAAGTGAAATTAGTAAGCTGGTTTTGGATAATGTGCGTCCGTCTGAATTTCCGTCTATCCGTATAATTGCTATTTTGTTGACGCTATTGAAGCTAGAAACTGAATGAATATCTGTAGTCGGTAACGTCCGACTGCAACTTTCTTACTTGATCAACGTAATTTTAATTACTTTGTTATAAAATATTTATCCTGCTTTTTGAATCTGTTAAATGGTAAAAAGCTGTTCTTAAATTCATAGTTTATGTATGTATTTGTTTTTCTTATATGCAGTAAAAATATATGTTACATATGAATATACACAAGAAATAATAATAAATATTGATTATTCATAATTGAATTCGAGCTTTGTCTAATTTGTGGGAATATTAAGTCATATTTTTTTTTTTTATTTTTTTTTGTTTATATTTTAATTTTTAGTATCGTGTATGTAATATTTATGTATGTATGCATTTATGTATGTTATGTAATATATGTATTAATATGTATATCACAAGTTTGAAGAGAGTAGAAAGTGGCGAATTAACGACAATTGGCAGTAAGTGATGACGGCGGCGTCGACGACAGCGGTCAATTTATATATATATATGAAGCGCAATTGCTTAGCAGTTAATGCCGTTAACACTACTGCAAATTAAAGACACACTGCGACTTGGCTGATTATCTTCATTCGTTGGCTTACCATGACCGAGCTCCACTTGCTCTTCATTACCTCCCCGAAAACGCAGGAAGCCCTGATCAGCAGCAATCATGCTATCCGAAATACATGATTGTGATTCAGCATCTGTTGATTCTGTTGAAACATTTGCCTTTAGATCGGGACTACATGCGACACTATGCTCCTGAAGACTGTTGTGTGCTAGATGCTGATGAATGGATGATATTATTGTGTTATTTTGTACATGCAGGTGTGGAGTTTTGCTTGTTGTTATGCTGTTATCGCTTGCTATACAATAGCCATGCTCACTATTACTTATCAAGTTAGTGGACTCAACATTGCTGCCAGATATTATATCCTCATCTTCCTCATCTTCCTCTTCAGAATTGTTATGATTGTAATGATGCTGCGGATGGTGGTGTGGTTTCTGTTGTTGTTTCATTTGATGTTGCTTTAGTGTCAATTCATTGCAAACGCTCGGAGCTAACTCAAATTCATTTAATGGCAATGTTCTATTATTGATGGTGCTCATATTGCGTCCACCCCTCTGAAAATAATGCAAGCGTTCGGTATGTGCTAAAGTCTGGGCACCATTCACTCGTTTAATGCTTGGCATAACAACAACTGCACGACCAGGGCCTGGGCCAGGACCAGGACCACTTGCTATACTGATACCTCCATTTTGACCAGCAAGCATTGTTGAACAAGTATCAATGTTGTTTGATGTACCACTTTTACGCACACCATTGTAATGACCACCACTCTCATATGAATTATAGCTGGTATAACGTATACCATTTGATGAGGAACATGAATTTGTTGAATTGGAGCTACGTCGTTCTGGATTTTCAGTCGTCGCATCGAGCTTATTGTTATGTTTTCTATCACGACTTTTTGTGATCTTGCGCCCCTCTTTCTCCCTCTCTGGCCAGCATTCATCCGTCGGATGTGGACTACTGTCAATAGGTTTCTCCTTGAAAACAGGCCGCTCAAAATTATTAAACTCATAGCTGGAGTTCTCTTGTAATGGCTCAGAATAGCAACTATCACTCTGCAATAACAGCATTTGCTGTTGCGATGTACCGGATGTACCGGAAGAACCGGATCCAGAACCCGATCCAGATGCTGATCCAGAGCTAACAGTATTTTTCGACTGTTTTTGCATGGCTCCAACGCTCACCACACCGACAGCAGCCGTAAAATTTTTGCGTAAATCAAAATTTGGATTTTCGTAATGATCTGTTGTGGCATCTGTCATATAATCCGCACTCATATATGACGCCGGTTCATGCACACGCATATTAAGATGATTATGCTGATTATGATGCATATGATGGTATCTCGATGATTGCGGACCATATTCGGTTGTAATATTATGATTGATGGCACTCCTTATTGAACCTGTATCGTAAGGTCTCTGATACATAGGTTCTTGCAGCTGATACTCGGTGCCACCGCCACTTGGAGACGCTGCCGATGGTCCAGCCAACGAGTTTAGTGCATAGCTATCATCATAGATTAGTTTACCCGTACGCATTGTGTACGTATGTAAATTAGTATTCGCATTGCAAATAGCTGGATAATCGGTTTCAAACTGTTCCTGACTGGAGCTCGACGTGCATGGCAAGAAGAAGTTCGCTACATTTGAATGTGAGTTGTGATGGGCAGCAGCAGCAACAGCATGTTTTTCTCTGATTACACTGCCAGTGGCATTGGCACCAAAACCACCACTAGCTTGTCCAGCCATACGTACATCACTATTGAGGGATATGGCGGCGTTGACATTGCTGCCAACGCTGGTCTTTAAGCCAGTCACCCAGGATATTAGTGTTATGATTGCAATTTCAATTAGACGCAATGAAAACTGATAACCCCACTGCATCCAATCAATTTCAACAATATTTGTCTGGCTCATCAGAGGGCGTGCCACTGAGATACAAACAGCTCCAAAGATTTGTAGAGCAGCTAATAAAACAAACAGCAAGGCCGTTGCGATTGTTATATGAATCGCATAGGACAAATTTTGATAACCATGTATATAGTTTTGGGATTTGCTTCTTAATATACGCTTTAGAATACGATATAAATATAGATATAGTAGACCCAAACTAAAGCAAATAAAAATATATATTATTTGACATATCAGTGAAAGAACACGAGGAGGAGGCGAATTGGCCAAACTGGTCGATGGGCTACCAGAAAATGGTGATTGCGAATGTTGAAGTAATTGTTGGTGCTGTTGCTGTTGCTGCTGTTGTTGGCGACGTAAATATTGATGCTGTTGCTGTTGCTGATAGTACATATGGTGATTTTGCAGTGTATACGATTCGACATAATGCAGTGTAATGCACAATCCAACATGAACACCACATCCGACAACGACAGTTAGTGGCCTAACTAGCGCAGAATATCGATTATTTTTGTGATTGAGGGACTTGAGAAATAAAAAAAGTATAAGCACTGCAAAGGCAACGGTCAAGAATGTTGATGGCAAATTCAAAAGAAGCTCTGCTGCAAATATTGGAAATGTTCCATGAATATTGTATGCGTCAACGCACAAGTAGATTATGCGCATTATGCAAATTATAATTAGTATAAGTTGTATGTAAACAAAATATGACTGAGCGAATAGATGTGTCAATTTGTTATAAGTGACAAGTTTGTAAAGTGAATAGACTGCTAATATTGTGAATAATACGACTGACAGATATATATGTATGTTCCATGCCCATGTCCATGTGGTATGTGCAGATGCCGCTGCAGCAGCGGCAGCGCCTACCGCATCTCCTTCCCTAGTAGTGACTCCTATGACGCCAGCACCTTGATCAGATTTCCCTGCTACTGAAATGCTTTTCAAAGTTGGCTTGATGTTTGTTGTGGCCGATGCTGACGTAAACGATGTAGCAGCTGCCTCACCAATTGCAGCTGCAGCGGATGGTGTGGTAACTGCTGTCTGACTGGTATTATTTACATGAGAATCTCTTGCAGCAGCACCATTATTGTAATCCGATTGTTCAGACGATTGTTTACTCTTATTTATATTTGGACTGGCAGCGGAAGATGTACCACTATCATCAGTCATACTACTGCTGTTACCATTACCCTTTGCAGTTTCAACGTTATCAACTGAAACAATCGGCGACGCTGGGGGCTGATGATAGGAGACCATGGGACGCTGTGTCACATGGCGCAACAAAACTGCAGGAATGTCACCTTTCTTACCATTTGATCCCAGTATGCGTCTGATATTCGGCAATACCTCTTGCCTTTTATTTGAATTTTCTTTGCTATTAGAAGTGCCCACATCTTGTGTCTTACGATTCTTAGCATTGTTATTGGTAGCATCAGATGATTCAACTGCACCGGCATCATTTCCATTGCGTGCCGGTGTATTGAGTGCTTTTTTACGATCGCCGGCAATATCCGAAGCTTCCTCCATGCTTGTCTTGAAAAGTTGCTTCTTCGGCTCCATTGAACTGGCAAAGTAACTATCATTTGAATTGTGATTTGAATTACCATCTCCGTTACCGATCGATGCGGCCAAATCGGGTGGACGAAATGGTATCCTTTCATGACCGGGCATCAAGCTTGGCGGCGGTATTGGACGCCTATTATTAAACGGAACTGTATTCGATATAAGGCCTTCATTATTGGTGCCCCGTAAGGTAGGTTTGTCAGCGAATGGATTTTGATATTCCGGCGGTAATGGCGGGGTAAAGAATGATCTTGATGGTGGCGAATATGACGGTATATCTCCAGGGTACATTGGTATAGTTGGCTGACCGTTTACTTTCTTTAGTAAGTTAGGAACTATTAAAAAAAAAAATATATTCCAATACTACGTTAATTCATATTCACATTCATTACAAAGTTAATCTAATTACTTGATGGCATTGGTGTTGAATTGTACTGCATAGTGTGCCGATGACGATCTCTGTCATGACTGCTGCTGCTGTGATGGCGATTTGGATTCGGATAGGTGGGATTATTATTACTTTTTAAAATATCAGCGTTTGGTGCAGAAGTTGGCAGTGCATGATCTCGTTCCAAGTCTAACTCATAATTTCTATGGCGACCTCCGTTAGGCTGAGCTTGATTCGCCGCTTGGTATCTAAAACAATTAAAATAAATATTTAATCATGTTGTAAGATCCAATCCAATTAGTATAGTTGGGAATCCTCTACTATGAGATTACTTCAACCCTTTGAGGAACTGATATTTCAATAATTCATCGCTGCAAAAATCAACCCATACACTTATTTGCTTAACTTTTCGTGTAGATAGTTACATTATCTTCATAACAATTAAAATTTACCAAAGCACAAGATTTTAGTATTTAAAATACTCTGTTTGAAAATTGTAAGGACAGGGGGTAGATGCGGAGCTTCAATTTAAAACGAAACGGTATCTAACGAAAATCGAAATTGTATAAAATACACATGAATTTATATTTAGAACTTGGATATAATTTTATAGCTGATTTTCGATAATGGTTTTAATGAGTTCAGGGAAGAGCTAGCAAGTATCCGTGAATTGATTCTTAAAGTCCGGTAATGAGCTCTTTTTCACTTATAGGAAAAAGTCTAAGTCTAACTGACCTTCAACGAGATCCATCACGCTCAAACGCAGCAAACGTTTCGTTCTATCGCAAAATCCGTTTCCATTACTCCAAGACTTTTTTCGTAAGAGCAATGCAACCAGAGGGAAGACATTTGCAAACATTTTTTAGTTATACCTCACAGAAAAAACACACAAAAAGACAAGCCTACCACAATTTCTCGACAGCAGCTCAGTGAAATACTAACTTAACTGCTCGAAGACTATCTAGCAAATCTAAACCAAGTAGGGACTCATAACTGACAGTACGGATGAATCGTAATAGGCATTGCCAATTATATATATATATATATATATATATATATATATATATATATATATATATATATATATATATATATATATATATATATATATATATATATATATATACATATATAAATTCAACCTCCAATCTGTGAAGATACAGTTTAACATAGATTATTACATGCTCAATACGCGTAGATATTTCTACTATCTACCTACCTGAGTGTAGTTAAAAGAGGCGTCGCTACAGTAGTGAGGCCCAAAATGTAGCTATTGTCGGGAATACTTCGTTTTGTAGTTGATGTTGTTCCATAAGCTACTTTAATCAACACAGCAGCAACACTTCGCTCCAAATTGTCCAATTTATCGAGATAGCCGTTTACGGCTACTGAAGATCTACCAGCCGTATTATTGCTGGAAATTGATTTTCCAGTTGCTCGGTAGCTCGTGTTATTCGAGATCACAGCACTGCCGACTTGTTCATCCACTAATATCGATTGCGATGAGCATATTAAGGAAAACGTCACTAATAACGCAATAATCATTTTAAAATTTGTTCGAAGAATTAGTAGGCAGTTGCATATACACGATGTCAGCATGGCAACGATTTTGTTATTTGCTTGCCTGCTGATTTGACAGTTTTTTAACAAACTATTTTCCACAGGCGTCTGCTGAGTATTACAATTCGGGTTATTGGCAGGTTCAACAGGTTGTTCTATACATTTTAATTTAGATTTATTTTATTTTGATAATTTTATATTTAATACTGCTTGGCTACGCTCCTTGCCTGCCATTGAAAGAGGAGCTACATCCACAAAAATAGAGCCTGATTTGCCATCACATTTTACAGTACTTTCTGTAAAAAAAAAATTAATTAAATAAAGTTTAATAATAATAATTATCTCTATGAAGAAAACTACACATTTCTTAATTTAATTTATTCTTTAATTTTTCGCATAGGCACACTCTTTGATGGCTGGGCCGCTATATAACAAATATAGTCATATGAAATACACACCAATCTGTATTGTAAAGTGTATTATTTGGAGACTCTAGCTACATGCAAGACACATAGTTATACACTGAAAATAGGTTTAGATTTTTTATTCACAAAGGAGTTTTATCTATAACTTTAAAATGCAAATAGCTATCGTTGAAAAATAATTTTAGGTCTCTAGCTGAGATAGGTTCGGAGACGGACAGACAGACAGGCCTGATTTTATGTATGTATATACTTTATAGGGTCTGTTGGTGGATTATTAACCTAGTTTTCCAATTTATGTTAGATCAGGGTATAGCAGGAAAGAAAGCTCTAGTCGAGACTACTCGACTACGAAATCAACTGACCCCTCTAAGAACTGATATTTAAAATTCTTCGCTTACCCAAGAGACAACCCATGCACACTAGTGTTGGGTTGCTCATGAGTGAGTGAACAAAAAAGAGTTGTTCACTATATTGAGCAAGTGAACATGTTCCTCTCGAATTGTTCTTTATTGCTCACTTGTTCTTTTTTGCACACTTGCTCACTATTGCTCACTTGTTCTTTTTTGCTCACTATTGTTAACTTGCTCTTTTTGCTCACATGCTCTTTTGCTCAGCTGTTTTTCAATAAAGGGAATTTCTTTAACTTTAACTTTTTGTTTTTTATTTTCTAATTTAGTTTTAAGTATAAGTTTTATAGAACATAAATACTCCCAATGAAGGGAATCAAATCTATAAATAAAGTTTTTGGTTTATTTTGTTAAATTAGTTTTAAGTAAAAGACTTATAAAAATCATAAAAAAACAAGTAAGAACGTTGCAGCCCCTAGTGGGCGTAGGCATCTCATTTTTGGCCGGATCGTAGAACGAGCTAACGGTAGTCTAACTGTAAAGTTTGGATGCTTACGCTCCAAAAATGTGAAAATTACAGGGTATTTTTCGATATGCCACGCCCCCAAAAAGGCGTAAAAATTATTTTTGGGGAATCGATAGAGGATGTTACCAGTAATACAACTATCTAAATTTGAAGCTTCTAGCTCTTATACTTTAGGAGATATAAACTTTTGCGATTTGCCACGCCCCCTTTGGGCGGAGATATATCCACCATAGCTTGTTGGACTTGGGTGGTCAACCCGCGTATATATACCAAATTTCAGGTCTCTAGCATAATGCCTAAAATATAGCAAAATCGGGAAAATCACTATATCTTCAGGTCCGATTTGCCACGCCCCTAGTGAGCGTAGACATATAAATTTTGCATCGGGCCTTATAGAATCATAACATTAGCTTACGTGCAAAATTTCAACGTTCTAGCTTTAGAACTTTAGCAGATACAGTTTAATCCGATTTGCCACGCCCCCAATGGGCGGAGATATTCCACCATAGCTTTTTGGACTTGGGTGGTCAACGCGCATCTACATACCAAATTTCAGCTTTCTAGCTCTTCAACTAACATGACTTCTGGTATATCGGAAAATGCATTTTCCGATTTGCCACGCCCCTAGTGGGCGGATCGGGAAAATTTTAACACTTTGAGCTGTTCATGAACATTGAGCAACTGAGCAATGTGAGTGAGCAATGCGAATGAGCAACTGAGCAAAGTGAGCGAGTCGACTCACTTCAAAAAAAAGAACAAGTGAACATGTTCACCAAATTGAGCAACGTTTACCCAACACTAATGCACACACACATACCCACAAGTTATTATTTCACTACTCTTTCTGCAGATCATCAAACTTTTGTATCGTTCGTATTGAAATGTGTTTACATATTTCCTAAAGCTCTAGTCTTTTGACTTACGTTTCTGGCGTGCAAATTTGGAGGAATCGGTGGTTTCGGGGCTAAAATCGAAATTTTAGTAAATTGGTATGCATTCTTTTTAATTTGGTGGCTATAGCTTTAAAGGGCTACAAGATATATTTTTATAACTGATTAGTGATAATCAGTAATCAATAATTTATGCTCGTATCTCTGACCAATGTGATATATGAAATTTACTAGGTCTGCTAGGCCTACTTTTGTCTGTTCTACACATTTTAACGAAATTATTATACCCTGATTCCCAAAATTCAATGGGTTTAGTGTGTACAAAGGAGGCAAAATGTATGTTTGATTGAAAATAAATGTTTTTCAAATTTTAGATATATATATTACGAATAATTCATTTATAGAATGGTCAACATATAGATAATTGTCTTATCAAATTCGCAGGCATACACAGTTACTCAAGATTATCCGAATACAAACCCATATACTACTAGAGACTAGAGACTATGCTTGGGATAGCCCAAGGTTACATCACTAAAAGTAAACAGTGAAATTTATATTAAAATGCAAATAAGACTACAGAGTCGGCTACTGGATCCCTTGAAGATAAGCAAGGAAGATATATCTTACTATGGATGTGGGTGTGTCGTTCAGCATATACGTTTTTCAATTAAATATAAATAAGCTTTATTAATAATAGACTTTAGTCAGTTATGAACGCTTTTTGCGATGATTCTGTTTTATAATTGTTTAACTATTCATATTGCTATTCAAGTTGCTTAGCTTACATTAACAATATTTCTTGTGCTTATACAACACATTTGTATGTATATCCAAGACTTACAGTTTATAATTTTAAACTTGAGTTTTTTTAAATTCGCAGAAAGGTTAACTTATACATGAATTTTAAATATTAAATTAAAAATTGCTATTTATATTCAACAGTGTAACATTAAGCTTTATTCTTTTAATCGCCTTTAACTAAATTAAACTAAGCAACTTTACTTACGTACATATGTGTGTAACTATACTTACGTAATATAAACAGTATAAAATAAATTAGCTGAAACTAGTTGATGAAATTCAAATATATCTCCTAACGTTTTTGGGTAAATAAAAAAATAGGGTAATGTATTAACATGAATACGATAACCAGTCCACTATACATATTAAATAAATTCTAAACATTGATTTATTGACACTTTTTTTTTTAAGTGAATGTATGTGTATGCATACAGCTATAAGCATACCTCCGTTTTGGGTCAAGTTTTGTTAACTCCTGGCCTTTACGTCTTGAAAATGCATTCTAAATTGTGCAATAGAATTTGATTTGTTATTTGAGTACTACCAAAGTACCAATATGGATTAATACGAGCAAAAAGGACGAACTAAATTCGTAAACTGATATAGCACATTTATGAATGTAACTAATGTATTTTCGATCATTTATGTATGTATGGACATACTTATACGTACCTATACATCAATCAGATTTTAAGAATTACTTAAAATGTTAATTTCGCCCAATGGCCACGGTTGTCGAATATACATAAGTTGTTGTTGCATTCATTAAATAAATTAACTAAAGACATAAACAACTTACTAGTTATCCAAATTTATAATGATGTATTTGTATTTGTAAATGCAAACAACAAAACATTTATCTATGTGTGTATATACCCTTATGTATAAGTATATCTTCGTCAAACAAGTTTCATTGCACAAGTATACATATATGTATGTATGTACATGTATAGAGTTGCACACATAAGAATATTAACATGGGTTGCATGTCGCTAGACTGCGTATATTTCCACGTCTTTATGCGGCGGTTTTCACATACCGTAAATATATTACCATTGCACAACACTTTGGAACTCAACTTTACATATATTTAATTTAGTTCTTATTATATTATTAACACAAAGAAATCCCTTTTTAGTGATTCTCAATTTTTCTCTTCGACACAAAATGGCGTTGCCACTAGAGATGCGAGAAAAGTATTGAGATTTTCATATCGATTTTAAGTCTGCTTCAGATTGGGCACGACTAGTACTCATGAATTTTTTTAATATCGATATATTGAGTCCAATATAATTTAAATATACCCTATCTGTAAGAAACTAAATATAGAGTAATATCACGTAAAGAGTTGAATATCTTAAGCGAAAACTCATTTAAATAATTAATTATTTAATTTTTATTTTTATTATTAAGTATTTCCATAACTATCTTTATCGACTGTATTAATCGGTTAGCATATCTTAATTTTATCAGCTATATCGATATACCATGTGGACATCCATAAGGAAAAGTTAAAAAAGAGAGAACACAGAAAAAAAAGCATTTTTAATTTAATATATATATATATATATAAATATATATATATATATATATATACATATATATATATATATATATATATACATTCACATATATATATATATATATATATATATGTGTGTGTGTGTGTATTTATATGTATTTATACATATATATGTAGAATGTATATTTTTATACTGAATTGGTAATCCATTGAATTAAAGCCGAATATACCTTTTTTCAATTTTGAATCAAACATGGATACGTTTGATGTCTCTGATAGGAGTAGGTAAGAATCCAAACAAATAATTATTCCGGTTGTTTAATTAAACATTGTGAATCGTAAATATAAATCTTCGTTCATGTATATACCATTTATACAGCACTTTATTTATTATTATTTCCACAAAAATAAATTAAATAAATCTTAAATCTTTTCAGCTGGTACTTTGGCTCCATGTCTAGACAAGATGCAACCGAAGTATTAATGAGTGAGAGGGAACGAGGAGTTTTTTTGGTTCGGGACAGCAATTCAATTGAAGGCGATTACGTCCTTTGCGTTAGGTAGGTGAACAGAAATGTATGGTACACATAAGTTAATGCATATTTCATTTTATTTATTTTTAATTAAAGAGAAGACACTAAAGTTAGTAACTACATTATAAACAAGGTGCAACAACAAGATCAAACAGTTTACCGGATTGGCGATCAGTCTTTCGAAAACCTTCCTAAGTTATTGACCTTCTACACACTGCATTATTTAGACACCACACCACTGAAGCGACCCGCGCAGAAAAAGCTTGAAAAAGTTATTGGCAAATTCGATTTTGTTGGAAGTGTATGTATATACAAACAAATTTAGATTTTGTGAACTATATTTTTTAACATTTAGGATCAAGACGATTTACCATTTCAACGAGGTGAAGTTCTCACGATAATCCGAAAAGATGAAGACCAATGGTGGACAGCCCGCAATTCCTCTGGTCTAGTTGGACAAATACCAGTTCCCTATGTTCAACGTGTAAGCTTTTTATTCATTTATATAATACCGTAATTAACATATGAATATAAAAACAATTAAGAACGTTGCAGTTGGGCGTTACCGACGGCGGGATACTCATTCACATCCCATCAGCAATTTAGTAGCCAAGTTGATTTGCCACGCCCATTCTGGGCGTAGACACATCATTTTTTGGCCAGTTCGAGCTAACGGTAACCTAAAATTACAAGGTATTTTTCGATAAGCCACGCCCCCAAAAAGGTGTAACAATTATTTTTTGGGCATCGATGGAGGAGGTTACCAGTAACTCAATTATCCAAATTTGAACCTTCTAGCTTTTATACTTTAGGAGATATAAACTTTTGCGATTCGCCACGCCCCCTTTGAGCGGAGATATATCCACCATAGCTCGTTGTACTTGAGTAGTCAACCCGCATATATATACCAAATTTCAGGTCTCTAGCATCAATAGTGCCTAAAATATAGCAGAATTTGAAAAATCACTATATCTTCAGGTCCGATTTGCCACGCCCCTAGTAGGCGTAAGCATATCAATTTTTCTTCAGTCTTTATAGAATTATAACATAAACTCATGTGCGAAATTTCAAAGTTATAGCTTTAAAACTCTAGGAGATACAGTTGTATCCGATTTTTCACGCCTTCAATGAACGTAGATATATCCGCCATATCATGTAATCTTGGGTGGTCAACGCGGATATACACACCAAATTTCAGCTTTCTAGCTCATCAACTAATCTGATTTCTGGTACATATATCGTAAAATGCATTTCCCGATTTGCCCCTAGTGGGCGGATTGGGAAAATTTTAACCCTGTAAATGGGAGATATACAAATTTCAAATCTCTAGCTTTATGAATGAACTGCGTTCATACGGACAGGCGGACATTGCACAAAACCAATATCGTCATTTCACTTTCGTAAATGAGTATAAAAAGGCTTTAGACGTAAGGAATAAATAGGAAGCTAAAACTAAATGTGTACGTAGGTGATTTAAAGAATATTTAATATGTGAAAAAAACCGAAATATGTTTAATGGTTTTAGTTTAAAATTCTCAAAATGAGCCTTAAAATTATAACTAGAATAGTATATATAAAACAGTTAAGGATTTAAAAATTTCCATACAAGTTCATGAAATGAGTGCAGAATAGATTCCTATAAAATTGCCATAGAGATATTATATTATATATATTAAGTAATGTAATATTTCCGGATTTCTGATGCCGCAACGGATATATATTATAATATTTGCAATAAGGATGGAAATCAACAGTGGTCAGTCGATAAGATTTTTTGCGACTCATACTACCACCAGTAATGGATTTTGACAAATTGATCAATCTTAAAAAGGGGGATTCAATAACTTTCAAATATCTGTTTTTAAAGTTGCTTTTACAAAATGAAACTAACATAATCGTGAACGTTTATTGATTATTTTTATATTTTATTTATTGTTTTCTTTTAGTACGATGACTTAGTTGAGGAAGATGGTATGGACCATACGGCTACTTCAAATATAAGCGCATGTATCGCACGTACCATTGTGTGCAATTCCGAGTCACCTTCCGCATCATCCAGCCAATTTAGTACATTAAAAAGGACTGATTTAAACGTGCGTAACCTAAGTTCAAAAATACGTAAATATATTATTATGATTTATTTATTGTATTCAAATCTGTTTATATATACAGCGCAAATTACCAGCTCGAGCTCGTGTTAAACAGTCTCGTGTACCTAATGCATATGACAAAACGGCACTAAAGTTGGAAGTTGGAGATATTATTAAAGTCACCAAAACCAATATAAATGGGCAATGGGAAGGGGAGATAAATGGACGAAAGGGTCATTTTCCTTTTACGCACGTTGAATTTGTTGATGATTGTGATTTGACCAATAATTGCGCGGATGTTCGATTAAATAAAGATTGGGTGGATCAACAACAATAATATTAAATTATATTTATCGTGTAGTTTAAGAAAATATATTAAAACTGTATTAATTTAGTGATGTTTACCAATTGTTAAAATATTAAACACATTAATTAATTATATGCCATCCATAACGGAAAATGGCTTGCAATAGAGGTACAAAGTTTATAAAATTGATTTAATTTAATTTAGTTTGTCAACAAATTGTAGTTATTATTATTATTTATTTATTTTTTTTATTTATTTATTTTTTTTTTTTTTTTCAAACAAGAATTAAATTTGCATGTAAAAATATTATATACATACATATGCAAATTTTTGCTCTCGAAGACTTACAATCAAATAGCACGTTTGTTAAAAAAGTCTAGTCGAGACTGGGAAGATACTCTGAGACTGCATGAATGCAAAAAAAAAAATGTGTTGGAACTAACAACGCAAAATTTGTTGAGTGGTATTGAAATTAAGCTAAAGACGGCTTGAGTAAAAGAGTATGGTCATACATTTCTCAGACGCAAGATATTCAACCGAGTCAATGAGTGGCTAGGGTTGCACTCAAATACAGGATACTGTTAGTCTGTGCATGCTTGTAGCGACAAATACTCTTAATGTGAATCAGCGCTTTCATAGCCTTCCTAAATAATTGTGATAGCGCAAACAAACAAACCATTTCAAGAACTCGGTATACTGTTTACTTTGAAGGGAAAATGGGATCAAAGAGATACTGTGAGATCAATCTGTTCGAGCGCTTGCAGAACATTGATTTTTACATGGCTTATTTAAAGTGCTCGATCTTTTTGCAAATTTTTGTAATTTTTGACCAGTTCTTAAACAAGCTACGCTCCAAATATGGGAAAATTTGTTTTCGATATGTCATGCCCCCAAGAAGACGTAACAATTAATTTTGGATTATCGATAGCTCTTAAACTGTATACATATATCAACTTTTTCGATTTGCCACGCCCCTAGGCGCAGTAAATGTAGCCGCCATAGTTTTGCGCTTTGAGTGACAACGCGTCCCTAGTGGGCGTGGACATTTGGCATCGATCTGTATAGAATCGTAACAATACCTCACGCGGATTTCAGCGTTCTAGCTTTCTTAGGAGATACAGTTTTAGTCGATTTTCCACGCCCCTAATATAGATACATATGTACGTCCGCTGGATCTTTTTGATCTTGGTTGGTCAACACAAATCTACCTTCATAATTTCAGCTTTCTAGCCCTTCAACCAATGTGATTTCTGGCATATCGGTAAAGGAAAACTAAATTGCATTACCAGAAATCATATTAGTTGAAGAACTAGAAAACTAAAATATGGAATGTAGATCCGCGTGGACCACCCATGGCAAATCGGGAAAAACTGTATATTCTACAGTTTTAAAGTTTGAACGCTGAACTTTTGCACATACATACTGTTACGATTCTATAAAGTTTATATGTCTACTTTCACTAGGTGCGTGCCAAATCTGAAATTATAGGGATTTTTCAAATTCTGCCAAATTTTTTGGGCACTTTTGCTGCTAGAGACCTGATATTTGGTATATATTCGAGTTGTCCACTTATGACTCGTTCTAAGAACTGCCCCAAAAATTATGTCCCACGCCCAGTAAGGACGCAGCAAAACGGTAAAAGCTGCATTTTCATCAGTATTTGAGCTAGAAACTCAAAACTTCTCTACTAAATTGATGATAGCATCCTTTATTAATTTTCACAAAAAGAATATGCAGTAGAATCCGGTTATAGCGACGCTCAAAACCGTTGTTTCAGCGTCGTTATAGCCAGAAGTGGCTATAACCGTATAAGTTTGCTAAGAAAAGTTTGTCTGGGGACCACAATTTTCGTCGCACTAACCGAATGAACGCTATAAACGGAGTCGTTATAACCGGATTCTACTGTATATCACTGTTGCCAAATCAGCTTTTTCCCGTCAAATCGGCTTTTTTGAAAACCTAACTGCGGGAAAAATTCCAAAACAGCGGGCAGCGGGAATTCTGGATTTTTTTAAAAACAATTTCCGCTTTTTTCTTTACTGACCAATTTATCATATTATGTAGCGAGTAATCGTATGTAGAACGAAATGTTTTTCATTGTAGTTGAATTAAAATTAAATAGATTGGTAATTCAATTTTCAATTAAGGAACCAATCGATAATCAGGGGAACTACCTAAACTACAATAAGATTTATATGTTATTCAATGTAACTTATTATGAGCAATAATATCGAACTTTTTGATTCTATGTAAATAAAACGTAACATTTTTCTAACAGAGCTTAAAAAGCAATTAAAAATAATGTATGCAACTCATTTGAAAAATATAAGTACAAAATAAAGATATGTAGTAAAATAAAAATTTTTGGGACTTGGCCACTTTTGTATTTGGTATTGCTTTCCTTGCCATGGTTCTTTTTCACTCAATTTTAAGCGTCAGGTAAAACTTAAATATTGTACAATTTTACAGATACGGCTTGCGGCGGTTGTAGAAAAGCTGCCATAACTACTGGTTGCTAAAAATATGTTTAAATATCAATCAAAACAATGCAAAAACCATCAGCATTTTTATCAGATTTTTTATTAAACAAAATTCCAGCTTTTTTTAGGTGTCTTCCCACTAAAAACAGCTTTTTTGCTCAACAAAAGTTGGCAACACTGCTGTATATACATAATACGAGCGCAAGCAATTTTTATACTCATTCACGAGAGTGAAATGAGTATATTGGCTTTGTGCAATATCCGTCCTGCTGTCCGTCCGTCTGTCCGTATGAACGCAGTTCATTTCGGCGCTATTGAAAATTTTCCCGATCCGCCCACTAGGGGCGTGGCATATCGGAAAATGCATTTTCCGATATACCAGAAATCATATTAGTTGATGAGCTAGAAAGCTGAAATTTGGTATGTAGATCCGTGTTGACCATCCAAGATCAAATGCTATGGTGGATATGTCTATATCCAATTTGTACGCCTCTTTAGGGGCGTGGCATATAAAAAAATACCCTGTAATTTTCACATTTTTTGAGCGTAAGGATCCATTGCAGTTAGGTTACCGTTAGCTCGTTCTAAAAGCTAGACAAAAGTAAGGTGTCTACGCCCAGTAGGAGCGTGGCAAATCGAGAAAAAGTGAATTTTCTACAGTATTAGAGTTCAACTTAGCAACTAAATTGGTGATGGGATGTGAATGAGTATCCCGCAGTCGATAACGCCCGACTGCAACGTTCTTATGTTTTTTTTTTTTTTTGTCTTAAAGAGAATTTCATTCTCTTGTGTTTCCTTGGTCCACGAGTAAGATAAGTTGTTGGGTATGATGCATAGTTAATAACAAAACATACTTTATAACAAGTAAGAAAGCTCTAGTCGAGACTGCTCGACTACGAGATCCGCTGAACCCTTCGAGCAAAAGCTATTTCAATCATTTTTAGCGTAGTTATTATACAAACACAACACACGCAAGTACAATTACATATGTATGTATGTATGTACATAGACACACATAGGCACGCACGCATAAACACGCATGGGTTGCAGTGTGGGCTTACAGTGGAAACTTAAAATACGTTTCTTACAAATTGAGGGCGAAGTGGGCGTGGTATCCACAATTTCTAAATCATAAAATGTGTCTATCCATTAAATGTATATACACAGAAAATATGAAGACTCCAGATTTAATAGTGCTCAAATTAGGTTTAAAAAACAATATATCAATTTATTCTCGATAAAAGGATATCGGGTGAGTTATCAAAAAAATACGGACGGACGGACAAACGGCTATATCGACTCAGCTCATCGCCCTGATCAAGAATATATACACGTTATGGGGTCCCAGTACCACACTGGTAGTTAATTTATTTTAAATTTTGTGCCTGAAAGCCAATAAATAAATAATAATAATAATTTTGAATTTAACTGATCGATTATTCTTAGCAACATATTTAAATTTGCTTGGCAACAGTTGCCATATAGTAAAGGTAGTGTCATTTGACAGTCTGGCAGCTCTGTTTTTTTGAAGATGCAACTTTTAGTAAGTTGGCATATCTAATCTAATTGTATCGATAAACTATCATTCGATATGTGCATTTTTTCAACTTTGTATGGACACTGACCAAAGAACACATAGTGTAGACATGTAGAACCAATTTTTTCTCGTAGGTACCAACCAACTTCGTATACGCTCGGCTCGGTATTTTTTTGCTCAGGCAATGAAAAAAGAGCACGACAAAACCAGTGCGCTGGAAGCGCTCAAACGCAATGGTCACATTATGTGCGTTTTGCGTAATGTATCTTACTCTCCCACCCGCTATCTCTTTCTTCTCTCCCTTTCTATGGTTAATCGAATCATCAAGTTCAGCAGCGCACAAAAATTGAAATTCGTTTGCGACGATACCAGCTGTTTCCTTTTGAGTGAAGAGCATATCTAATCTTAAAAGCTTTTTTTTTGCCACGCTCATGCAAACAAACTGTAAGCGCTTTAATAATTATTTGTGGGAAGTGTATGAACGTGTGATGGGCATAAGAATATTTTTTAGCGACGGGCATGCACACACACTTGCATTCCCTTATTACATGTATGAGCATTTGTTGTTTTGTCAGTGGCCATACACAATTACATCTCGGTACTGTCTTCTATTTCTAATCAGCTGACCTAAAGCTAGAAGATAAAGGGCCATGGACCGACTAAAAAAAAAAAATAAATAAGCAAAAAAATAATAATGCAAAAAAAAAAAGAATATTTATATAAAATATTAATAAAATAAATAGACCGAATGCAAAAAAAAAGAAATAATTAAAAGAAAAAAAAAATAATAATGCAAAAAAAAAAAAGAATATATATATAAAATAATAATAAAATAAATAGACCGAATGCAAAAAAAAAAGAAATAATTAAAAGAAAAAAAAATAATAATGCAAAAAAAAAAAGAATATATATATAAAATAATAATAAAATAAATAGACCGAATGCAAAAAAAAAGAAATAATTAAAAGAAAAAAAAAATAATAATGCAAAAAAAAAAAAAGAATATATATATAAAATAATAATAAAATAAATAGACCGAATGCAAAAAAAAAGAAATAATTAAAAGAAAAAAAAAATAATAATGCAAAAAAAAAAAAGAATATATATATAAAATAATAATAAAATAAATAGACCGAATGCAAAAAAAAAGAAATAATTAAAAGAAAAAAAAAATAATAATGCAAAAAAAAAAGAATATATATATAAAATAATAATAAAATAAATAGACCGAATGCAAAAAAAAAGAAATAATTAAAAGAAAAAAAAATAATAATGCAAAAAAAAAAAGAATATATATATAAAATAATAATAAAATAAATAGACCGAATGCAAAAAAAAAGAAATAATTAAAAGAAAAAAAAAATAATAATGCAAAAAAAAAAAGAATATATATATAAAATAATAATAAAATAAATAGACCGAATGCAAAAAAAAGAAATAATTAAAAGAAAAAAAAAATAATAATGCAAAAAAAAAAAAGAATATATATATAAAATAATAATAAAATAAATAGACCGAATGCAAAAAAAAGAAATAATTAAAAGAAAAAAAATAATAATGCAAAAAAAAAAAGAATATATATATAAAATAATAATAAAATAAATAGACCGAATGCAAAAAAAAAGAAATAATTAAAAGAAAAAAAAATAATAATGCAAAAAAAAAAAAGAATATATATATAAAATAATAATAAAATAAATAGACCGAATGCAAAAAAAAGAAATAATTAAAAGAAAAAAAAATAATAATGCAAAAAAAAAAAAGAATATATATATAAAATAATAATAAAATAAATAGACCGAATGCAAAAAAAAAGAAATAATTAAAAGAAAAAAAAATAATAATGCAAAAAAAAAAAAGAATATATATATAAAATAATAATAAAATAAATAGACCGAATGCAAAAAAAAAGAAATAATTAAAAGAAAAAAAAATAATAATGCAAAAAAAAAAAAAGAATATATATATAAAATAATAATAAAATAAATAGACCGAATGCAAAAAAAAGAAATAATTAAAAGAAAAAAAAATAATAATGCAAAAAAAAAAAAGAATATATATATAAAATAATAATAAAATAAATAGACCGAATGCAAAAAAAAGAAATAATTAAAAAGAAAAAAATAATAATGCAAAAAAAAAAAAGAATATATATATAAAATAATAATAAAATAAATAGACCGAATGCAAAAAAAAAAGAAATAATTAAAAGAAAAAAAAAATAATAATGCAAAAAAAAAAAAGAATATATATATAAAATAATAATAAAATAAATAGACCGAATGCAAAAAAAAAAGAAATAATTAAAAGAAAAAAAAAATAATAATGCAAAAAAAAAAAAAAGAATATATATATAAAATAATAATAAAATAAATAGACCGAATGCAAAAAAAAGAAATAATTAAAAGAAAAAAAAATAATAATGCAAAAAAAAAAAGAATATATATATAAAATAATAATAAAATAAATAGACCGAATGCAAAAAAAAAGAAATAATTAAAAGAAAAAAAAAATAATAATGCAAAAAAAAAAAGAATATATATATAAAATAATAATAAAATAAATAGACCGAATGCAAAAAAAAAGAAATAATTAAAAGAAAAAAAAATAATAATGCAAAAAAAAAAAAAGAATATATATATAAAATAATAATAAAATAAATAGACCGAATGCAAAAAAAAAGAAATAATTAAAAGAAAAAAAAAATAATAATGCAAAAAAAAAAAAGAATATATATATAAAATAATAATAAAATAAATAGACCGAATGCAAAAAAAAAAGAAATAATTAAAAGAAAAAAAAAATAATAATGCAAAAAAAAAAAGAATATATATATAAAATAATAATAAAATAAATAGACCGAATGCAAAAAAAAAGAAATAATTAAAAGAAAAAAAAATAATAATGCAAAAAAAAAAAGAATATATATATAAAATAATAATAAAATAAATAGACCGAATGCAAAAAAAAAGAAATAATTAAAAGAAAAAAAAAATAATAATGCAAAAAAAAAAAAAAGAATATATATATAAAATAATAATAAAATAAATAGACCGAATGCAAAAAAAAAAGAAATAATTAAAAGAAAAAAAATAATAATGCAAAAAAAAAAAAGAATATATATATAAAATAATAATAAAATAAATAGACCGAATGCAAAAAAAAGAAATAATTAAAAGAAAAAAAAATAATAATGCAAAAAAAAAAAAGAATATATATATAAAATAATAATAAAATAAATAGACCGAATGCAAAAAAAAGAAATAATTAAAAGAAAAAAAAATAATAATGCAAAAAAAAAAAGAATATATATATAAAATAATAATAAAATAAATAGACCGAATGCAAAAAAAAAGAAAATAATTAAAAGAAAAAAAAAATAATAATGCAAAAAAAAAAGAATATATATATAAAATAATAATAAAATAAATAGACCGAATGCAAAAAAAAAGAAATAATTAAAAGAAAAAAAAAATAATAATGCAAAAAAAAAAAAGAATATATATATAAAATAATAATAAAATAAATAGACCGAATGCAAAAAAAAGAAATAATTAAAAGAAAAAAAAAATAATAATGCAAAAAAAAAAAGAATATATATATAAAATAATAATAAAATAAATAGACCGAATGCAAAAAAAAAGAAATAATTAAAAGAAAAAAAAATAATAATGCAAAAAAAAAAAAGAATATATATATAAAATAATAATAAAATAAATAGACCGAATGCAAAAAAAAAGAAATAATTAAAAGAAAAAAAAATAATAATGCAAAAAAAAAAAAAGAATATATATATAAAATAATAATAAAATAAATAGACCGAATGCAAAAAAAAAGAAATAATTAAAAGAAAAAAAATAATAATGCAAAAAAAAAAAAGAATATATATATAAAATAATAATAAAATAAATAGACCGAATGCAAAAAAAAGAAATAATTAAAAGAAAAAAAAATAATAATGCAAAAAAAAAAAAGAATATATATATAAAATAATAATAAAATAAATAGACCGAATGCAAAAAAAAGAAATAATTAAAAGAAAAAAAAATAATAATGCAAAAAAAAAAAAAGAATATATATATAAAATAATAATAAAATAAATAGACCGAATGCAAAAAAAAAGAAATAATTAAAAGAAAAAAATAATAATGCAAAAAAAAAAAGAATATATATATAAAATAATAATAAAATAAATAGACCGAATGCAAAAAAAAAGAAATAATTAAAAGAAAAAAAAAATAATAATGCAAAAAAAAAAAAAAGAATATATATATAAAATAATAATAAAATAAATAGACCGAATGCAAAAAAAAAGAAATAATTAAAAGAAAAAAAATAATAATGCAAAAAAAAAAAGAATATATATATAAAATAATAATAAAATAAATAGACCGAATGCAAAAAAAAAGAAATAATTAAAAGAAAAAAAAATAATAATGCAAAAAAAAAAAAAGAATATATATATAAAATAATAATAAAATAAATAGACCGAATGCAAAAAAAAAAAGAAATAATTAAAAGAAAAAAAAAATAATAATGCAAAAAAAAAAAAAGAATATATATATAAAATAATAATAAAATAAATAGACCGAATGCAAAAAAAAAGAAATAATTAAAAGAAAAAAAATAATAATGCAAAAAAAAAAGAATATATATATAAAATAATAATAAAATAAATAGACCGAATGCAAAAAAAAGAAATAATTAAAAGAAAAAAAAATAATAATGCAAAAAAAAAAAAAGAATATATATATAAAATAATAATAAAATAAATAGACCGAATGCAAAAAAAAAGAAATAATTAAAAGAAAAAAAAAATAATAATGCAAAAAAAAAAAGAATATATATATAAAATAATAATAAAATAAATAGACCGAATGCAAAAAAAAAGAAATAATTAAAAAGAAAAAAAATAATAATGCAAAAAAAAAAAGAATATATATATAAAATAATAATAAAATAAATAGACCGAATGCAAAAAAAAAGAAATAATTAAAAGAAAAAAATAATAATGCAAAAAAAAAAAGAATATATATATAAAATAATAATAAAATAAATAGACCGAATGCAAAAAAAAGAAATAATTAAAAGAAAAAAAAAATAATAATGCAAAAAAAAAAAAAGAATATATATATAAAATAATAATAAAATAAATAGACCGAATGCAAAAAAAAAGAAATAATTAAAAGAAAAAAAAATAATAATGCAAAAAAAAAAAAGAATATATATATAAAATAATAATAAAATAAATAGACCGAATGCAAAAAAAAAGAAATAATTAAAAGAAAAAAAAATAATAATGCAAAAAAAAAAAAAGAATATATATATAAAATAATAATAAAATAAATAGACCGAATGCAAAAAAAAAAGAAATAATTAAAAGAAAAAAAAAATAATAATGCAAAAAAAAAAAGAATATATATATAAAATAATAATAAAATAAATAGACCGAATGCAAAAAAAAAAGAAATAATTAAAAGAAAAAAAATAATAATGCAAAAAAAAAAAAGAATATATATATAAAATAATAATAAAATAAATAGACCGAATGCAAAAAAAAAGAAATAATTAAAAGAAAAAAAAATAATAATGCAAAAAAAAAAAAGAATATATATATAAAATAATAATAAAATAAATAGACCGAATGCAAAAAAAAAAGAAATAATTAAAAGAAAAAAAAATAATAATGCAAAAAAAAAAAGAATATATATATAAAATAATAATAAAATAAATAGACCGAATGCAAAAAAAAAGAAATAATTAAAAGAAAAAAATAATAATGCAAAAAAAAAAAGAATATATATATAAAATAATAATAAAATAAATAGACCGAATGCAAAAAAAAAGAAATAATTAAAAGAAAAAAAATAATAATGCAAAAAAAAAAAGAATATATATATAAAATAATAATAAAATAAATAGACCGAATGCAAAAAAAAAGAAATAATTAAAAGAAAAAAAATAATAATGCAAAAAAAAAAAAGAATATATATATAAAATAATAATAAAATAAATAGACCGAATGCAAAAAAAAAGAAATAATTAAAAGAAAAAAAATAATAATGCAAAAAAAAAAAAGAATATATATATAAAATAATAATAAAATAAATAGACCGAATGCAAAAAAAAAGAAATAATTAAAAGAAAAAAAAAATAATAATGCAAAAAAAAAAAGAATATATATATAAAATAATAATAAAATAAATAGACCGAATGCAAAAAAAAAGAAATAATTAAAAGAAAAAAAAAATAATAATGCAAAAAAAAAAAAAGAATATATATATAAAATAATAATAAAATAAATAGACCGAATGCAAAAAAAAGAAATAATTAAAAGAAAAAAAAATAATAATGCAAAAAAAAAAAAAGAATATATATATAAAATAATAATAAAATAAATAGACCGAATGCAAAAAAAAAGAAATAATTAAAAGAAAAAAAAATAATAATGCAAAAAAAAAAAGAATATATATATAAAATAATAATAAAATAAATAGACCGAATGCAAAAAAAAAGAAATAATTAAAAGAAAAAAAAAATAATAATGCAAAAAAAAAAAGAATATATATATAAAATAATAATAAAATAAATAGACCGAATGCAAAAAAAAAGAAATAATTAAAAAGAAAAAAAATAATAATGCAAAAAAAAAAAAAGAATATATATATAAAATAATAATAAAATAAATAGACCGAATGCAAAAAAAAAGAAATAATTAAAAGAAAAAAAATAATAATGCAAAAAAAAAAAGAATATATATATAAAATAATAATAAAATAAATAGACCGAATGCAAAAAAAAAGAAATAATTAAAAGAAAAAAAAAATAATAATGCAAAAAAAAAAAAGAATATATATATAAAATAATAATAAAATAAATAGACCGAATGCAAAAAAAAAAAGAAATAATTAAAAGAAAAAAAAAATAATAATGCAAAAAAAAAAAGAATATATATATAAAATAATAATAAAATAAATAGACCGAATGCAAAAAAAGAAATAATTAAAAGAAAAAAAAAATAATAATGCAAAAAAAAAAAAAGAATATATATATAAAATAATAATAAAATAAATAGACCGAATGCAAAAAAAAAGAAATAATTAAAAGAAAAAAAATAATAATGCAAAAAAAAAAAAAGAATATATATATAAAATAATAATAAAATAAATAGACCGAATGCAAAAAAAAAAGAAATAATTAAAAGAAAAAAAAATAATAATGCAAAAAAAAAAAGAATATATATATAAAATAATAATAAAATAAATAGACCGAATGCAAAAAAAAAGAAATAATTAAAAGAAAAAAAATAATAATGCAAAAAAAAAAAGAATATATATATAAAATAATAATAAAATAAATAGACCGAATGCAAAAAAAAAGAAATAATTAAAAAGAAAAAAAAATAATAATGCAAAAAAAAAAAGAATATATATATAAAATAATAATAAAATAAATAGACCGAATGCAAAAAAAAAAGAAATAATTAAAAGAAAAAAAAATAATAATGCAAAAAAAAAAAGAATATATATATAAAATAATAATAAAATAAATAGACCGAATGCAAAAAAAAAAAAGAAATAATTAAAAGAAAAAAAAAATAATAATGCAAAAAAAAAAGAATATATATATAAAATAATAATAAAATAAATAGACCGAATGCAAAAAAAGAAATAATTAAAAGAAAAAAAAATAATAATGCAAAAAAAAAAAGAATATATATATAAAATAATAATAAAATAAATAGACCGAATGCAAAAAAAAAGAAATAATTAAAAGAAAAAAAATAATAATGCAAAAAAAAAAAAGAATATATATATAAAATAATAATAAAATAAATAGACCGAATGCAAAAAAAAAGAAATAATTAAAAGAAAAAAAAAATAATAATGCAAAAAAAAAAAAAGAATATATATATAAAATAATAATAAAATAAATAGACCGAATGCAAAAAAAAAGAAATAATTAAAAGAAAAAAAAATAATAATGCAAAAAAAAAAAAAGAATATATATATAAAATAATAATAAAATAAATAGACCGAATGCAAAAAAAAAGAAATAATTAAAAGAAAAAAAAATAATAATGCAAAAAAAAAAAAGAATATATATATAAAATAATAATAAAATAAATAGACCGAATGCAAAAAAAAAAGAAATAATTAAAAGAAAAAAAAAATAATAATGCAAAAAAAAAAAAGAATATATATATAAAATAATAATAAAATAAATAGACCGAATGCAAAAAAAAAGAAATAATTAAAAGAAAAAAATAATAATGCAAAAAAAAAAAGAAATATATATATAAAATAATAATAAAATAAATAGACCGAATGCAAAAAAAAAGAAAATAATTAAAAGAAAAAAAAATAATAATGCAAAAAAAAAAAAGAATATATATATAAAATAATAATAAAATAAATAGACCGAATGCAAAAAAAAAGAAATAATTAAAAGAAAAAAATAATAATGCAAAAAAAAAAAAAGAATATATATATAAAATAATAATAAAATAAATAGACCGAATGCAAAAAAAAAGAAATAATTAAAAGAAAAAAAAATAATAATGCAAAAAAAAAAAAGAATATATATATAAAATAATAATAAAATAAATAGACCGAATGCAAAAAAAAAGAAATAATTAAAAGAAAAAAAATAATAATGCAAAAAAAAAAAAGAATATATATATAAAATAATAATAAAATAAATAGACCGAATGCAAAAAAAAAGAAATAATTAAAAGAAAAAAAAATAATAATGCAAAAAAAAAAAAGAATATATATATAAAATAATAATAAAATAAATAGACCGAATGCAAAAAAAAAAGAAATAATTAAAAGAAAAAAAATAATAATGCAAAAAAAAAAAAGAATATATATATAAAATAATAATAAAATAAATAGACCGAATGCAAAAAAAAAGAAATAATTAAAAGAAAAAAAAATAATAATGCAAAAAAAAAAAGAATATATATATAAAATAATAATAAAATAAATAGACCGAATGCAAAAAAAAAGAAATAATTAAAAGAAAAAAAAATAATAATCAAAAAAAAAAAAAGAATATATATATAAAATAATAATAAAATAAATAGACCGAATGCAAAAAAAAAGAAATAATTAAAAGAAAAAAAAAATAATAATGCAAAAAAAAAAAAAGAATATATATATAAAATAATAATAAAATAAATAGACCGAATGCAAAAAAAAAGAAATAATTAAAAGAAAAAAAAAATAATAATGCAAAAAAAAAAAGAATATATATATAAAATAATAATAAAATAAATAGACCGAATGCAAAAAAAAGAAATAATTAAAAGAAAAAAAAATAATAATGCAAAAAAAAAAAAGAATATATATATAAAATAATAATAAAATAAATAGACCGAATGCAAAAAAAAAGAAATAATTAAAAGAAAAAAAAATAATAATGCAAAAAAAAAAAAAGAATATATATATAAAATAATAATAAAATAAATAGACCGAATGCAAAAAAAAAGAAATAATTAAAAGAAAAAAAAATAATAATGCAAAAAAAAAAGAATATATATATAAAATAATAATAAAATAAATAGACCGAATGCAAAAAAAAAGAAATAATTAAAAGAAAAAAAAATAATAATGCAAAAAAAAAAAGAATATATATATAAAATAATAATAAAATAAATAGACCGAATGCAAAAAAAAGAAATAATTAAAAGAAAAAAAATAATAATGCAAAAAAAAAAAAATATATATATAAAATAATAATAAAATAAATAGACCGAATGCAAAAAAAAAGAAATAATTAAAAGAAAAAAAAATAATAATGCAAAAAAAAAAAGAATATATATATAAAATAATAATAAAATAAATAGACCGAATGCAAAAAAAAAAGAAATAATTAAAAGAAAAAAAAATAATAATGCAAAAAAAAAAAAAGAATATATATATAAAATAATAATAAAATAAATAGACCGAATGCAAAAAAAAGAAATAATTAAAAGAAAAAAAAATAATAATGCAAAAAAAAAAAAGAATATATATATAAAATAATAATAAAATAAATAGACCGAATGCAAAAAAAAAGAAATAATTAAAAGAAAAAAAATAATAATGCAAAAAAAAAAAAGAATATATATATAAAATAATAATAAAATAAATAGACCGAATGCAAAAAAAAAGAAATAATTAAAAGAAAAAAAAATAATAATGCAAAAAAAAAAGAATATATATATAAAATAATAATAAAATAAATAGACCGAATGCAAAAAAAAGAAATAATTAAAAGAAAAAAAAAATAATAATGCAAAAAAAAAAAAAGAATATATATATAAAATAATAATAAAATAAATAGACCGAATGCAAAAAAAAAGAAATAATTAAAAGAAAAAAAATAATAATGCAAAAAAAAAAAAGAATATATATATAAAATAATAATAAAATAAATAGACCGAATGCAAAAAAAAAGAAATAATTAAAAGAAAAAAAAATAATAATGCAAAAAAAAAAAAGAATATATATATAAAATAATAATAAAATAAATAGACCGAATGCAAAAAAAAGAAATAATTAAAAGAAAAAAAAATAATAATGCAAAAAAAAAAAGAATATATATATAAAATAATAATAAAATAAATAGACCGAATGCAAAAAAAAAGAAATAATTAAAAGAAAAAAAAATAATAATGCAAAAAAAAAAAAGAATATATATATAAAATAATAATAAAATAAATAGACCGAATGCAAAAAAAAAGAAATAATTAAAAGAAAAAAAAATAATAATGCAAAAAAAAAAAGAATATATATATAAAATAATAATAAAATAAATAGACCGAATGCAAAAAAAAAGAAATAATTAAAAGAAAAAAAAAATAATAATGCAAAAAAAAAAAAGAATATATATATAAAATAATAATAAAATAAATAGACCGAATGCAAAAAAAAGAAATAATTAAAAGAAAAAAAATAATAATGCAAAAAAAAAAAAAGAATATATATATAAAATAATAATAAAATAAATAGACCGAATGCAAAAAAAAGAAATAATTAAAAGAAAAAAAAATAATAATGCAAAAAAAAAAAGAATATATATATAAAATAATAATAAAATAAATAGACCGAATGCAAAAAAAAGAAATAATTAAAAGAAAAAAAAATAATAATGCAAAAAAAAAAAGAATATATATATAAAATAATAATAAAATAAATAGACCGAATGCAAAAAAAAAGAAATAATTAAAAGAAAAAAAATAATAATGCAAAAAAAAAAAGAATATATATATAAAATAATAATAAAATAAATAGACCGAATGCAAAAAAAAAGAAATAATTAAAAGAAAAAAAAAATAATAATGCAAAAAAAAAAAAGAATATATATATAAAATAATAATAAAATAAATAGACCGAATGCAAAAAAAAAGAAATAATTAAAAGAAAAAAAATAATAATGCAAAAAAAAAAAGAATATATATATAAAATAATAATAAAATAAATAGACCGAATGCAAAAAAAAAAGAAATAATTAAAAGAAAAAAAAAATAATAATGCAAAAAAAAAAAAGAATATATATATAAAATAATAATAAAATAAATAGACCGAATGCAAAAAAAAAGAAATAATTAAAAGAAAAAAAAAATAATAATGCAAAAAAAAAAAAGAATATATATATAAAATAATAATAAAATAAATAGACCGAATGCAAAAAAAAAGAAATAATTAAAAGAAAAAAAAATAATAATGCAAAAAAAAAAAAGAATATATATATAAAATAATAATAAAATAAATAGACCGAATGCAAAAAAAAAGAAATAATTAAAAGAAAAAAAAAATAATAATGCAAAAAAAAAAAGAATATATATATAAAATAATAATAAAATAAATAGACCGAATGCAAAAAAAAGAAATAATTAAAAGAAAAAAAAATAATAATGCAAAAAAAAAAAGAATATATATATAAAATAATAATAAAATAAATAGACCGAATGCAAAAAAAAGAAATAATTAAAAGAAAAAAAATAATAATGCAAAAAAAAAAAGAAATATATATATAAAATAATAATAAAATAAATAGACCGAATGCAAAAAAAAAGAAATAATTAAAAGAAAAAAAAATAATAATGCAAAAAAAAAAAAAGAATATATATATAAAATAATAATAAAATAAATAGACCGAATGCAAAAAAAAAGAAATAATTAAAAGAAAAAAAATAATAATGCAAAAAAAAAAAAGAATATATATATAAAATAATAATAAAATAAATAGACCGAATGCAAAAAAAAAGAAATAATTAAAAGAAAAAAAAATAATAATGCAAAAAAAAAAAAGAATATATATATAAAATAATAATAAAATAAATAGACCGAATGCAAAAAAAAAAGAAATAATTAAAAGAAAAAAAAATAATAATGCAAAAAAAAAAAGAAATATATATATAAAATAATAATAAAATAAATAGACCGAATGCAAAAAAAAAGAAATAATTAAAAGAAAAAAAAATAATAATGCAAAAAAAAAAAAGAATATATATATAAAATAATAATAAAATAAATAGACCGAATGCAAAAAAAAAGAAATAATTAAAAGAAAAAAAAAAATAATAATGCAAAAAAAAAAAAAGAATATATATATAAAATAATAATAAAATAAATAGACCGAATGCAAAAAAAAAGAAATAATTAAAAGAAAAAAAATAATAATGCAAAAAAAAAAAGAATATATATATAAAATAATAATAAAATAAATAGACCGAATGCAAAAAAAAAAGAAATAATTAAAAGAAAAAAAAAATAATAATGCAAAAAAAAAAAAAAGAATATATATATAAAATAATAATAAAATAAATAGACCGAATGCAAAAAAAAAGAAATAATTAAAAGAAAAAAAAAATAATAATGCAAAAAAAAAAAAGAATATATATATAAAATAATAATAAAATAAATAGACCGAATGCAAAAAAAAAAGAAATAATTAAAAGAAAAAAAAAATAATAATGCAAAAAAAAAAAAAAGAATATATATATAAAATAATAATAAAATAAATAGACCGAATGCAAAAAAAAAGAAATAATTAAAAGAAAAAAAAAATAATAATGCAAAAAAAAAAAAGAATATATATATAAAATAATAATAAAATAAATAGACCGAATGCAAAAAAAAAGAAATAATTAAAAGAAAAAAAAATAATAATGCAAAAAAAAAAGAATATATATATAAAATAATAATAAAATAAATAGACCGAATGCAAAAAAAAAGAAATAATTAAAAGAAAAAAAAATAATAATGCAAAAAAAAAAAGAATATATATATAAAATAATAATAAAATAAATAGACCGAATGCAAAAAAAAAGAAATAATTAAAAGAAAAAAAAAATAATAATGCAAAAAAAAAAAAGAATATATATATAAAATAATAATAAAATAAATAGACCGAATGCAAAAAAAAAGAAATAATTAAAAGAAAAAAAAATAATAATGCAAAAAAAAAAAGAATATATATATAAAATAATAATAAAATAAATAGACCGAATGCAAAAAAAAAGAAATAATTAAAAGAAAAAAAAAATAATAATGCAAAAAAAAAAAAGAATATATATATAAAATAATAATAAAATAAATAGACCGAATGCAAAAAAAAAGAAATAATTAAAAGAAAAAAAAATAATAATGCAAAAAAAAAAAAGAATATATATATAAAATAATAATAAAATAAATAGACCGAATGCAAAAAAAAAGAAATAATTAAAAGAAAAAAAAAATAATAATGCAAAAAAAAAAAAGAATATATATATAAAATAATAATAAAATAAATAGACCGAATGCAAAAAAAAAGAAATAATTAAAAGAAAAAAAAATAATAATGCAAAAAAAAAAAAAGAATATATATATAAAATAATAATAAAATAAATAGACCGAATGCAAAAAAAAGAAATAATTAAAAGAAAAAAAAATAATAATGCAAAAAAAAAAAAGAATATATATATAAAATAATAATAAAATAAATAGACCGAATGCAAAAAAAAAGAAATAATTAAAAGAAAAAAAAATAATAATGCAAAAAAAAAAAGAATATATATATAAAATAATAATAAAATAAATAGACCGAATGCAAAAAAAAAGAAATAATTAAAAGAAAAAAAAATAATAATGCAAAAAAAAAAAGAAATATATATATAAAATAATAATAAAATAAATAGACCGAATGCAAAAAAAAAGAAATAATTAAAAAAAAAAAAATAATAATGCAAAAAAAAAAAAGAATATATATATAAAATAATAATAAAATAAATAGACCGAATGCAAAAAAAAAGAAATAATTAAAAGAAAAAAAAAATTTTTAAGTTGTGTGCACGATAGTACACCATGGGGGTTCGCTCGCAACTAATGTTAGCCGCAGCTCGCCTTCTTTATTTGCGTCATTACTGTAGAGCAACATATGCAAATGTTATAGACCTAGGACTAGGTGGCAACATTGCCTATTATCTTAAGATTATTTTAAATTATTAGGGCAGGGTGGCAACCTTCCCTGTTAACATTACAGCATTGTGTCTGTAGGGACGATGTGGCAACTTTTTTGTTTACAAACAATGTTTTAGCAAATACAATTGAGAAAAATTAATATGAATAAATTTACATTAATTAAACAAGGACTGATGTTAAAAGATGCTTTGGTGATGACTTCGTGGTTGGTCTGGAGTTTCAAGTCCGAGCTGGCAGTGTGAGTATGATCAAGATAACTGTGGAATAATTGTTGTTTGTTTCGCGCAGCAACTGGCGGAGCAGAGTCCATGTTTGGCGAGGCGCCTCGACCGGAAAAACAGTGACAGGCTTTGTAGGCAGGGATGCTGGCTCACATATTTGTGGTTGCATATGCGCGTAAGCACTAGTCATGCCGTCCGGCCATGCGCACATTCCAATTTGTCGTCCTCTTTATAATCCTTGTGGGCTGCTACGCGAATGGCGAATGTTGTGTGGACGACGCTACGATATGGCGAGTATTCTGGTTGGCAGCATGCTGATGACGTGTTAACTTGTTGACGATGAGATGGATGTTATAATTGTGTTGTGGCATGGAGTTGCGAGGTCCATATTGGCAGAGTATAGGCGAGTGTTAGCTAAGCTGTGAATGCGCTTTGTACTTGACAATTTAGCAAAGCTTGTGCGATAATGCATATTAGCTAGGGAGTACACTGGCCGGCCGTGTGGGCAGGGATGCTGGCACACAATGAGTTGTGGTTGCATGTGCCCAAGCGCAGCCAGGACTCACCAGCCATGTGCAAGCCGCTCCACTCCAGATCTATGGGTTGCAGTGAGGTGCAGCAGACGTGTGTTGAATGGTGAAGATTGTATAGGTGGCGATTATCCAGGTTGGCAGTAGTGATGATGTGTTAATAGCTTCGATGAGGCATGTGATGGTTGAGTATATGCGTGGAGTTGTAAGATGTTGACTTGGTTATGATGTGATATGTGCGCTGTGTAGGCTTTGTGCAGAGCTTAAGCGACAAAACATGTCAGCCAGAACGTGCACTGGCCGGCTGCAGGCAGGGATGCTGGCACACAATGAATTGTGGTTGCATATGCCCTCTGCACGGCCAGGACGAAACGGCCTAAATGCAAGCCGCTCAGCTCCAGCTTAATGAGGTGATGGGTGTAGCTGCAAGTGCACTAAACAGACTCGTGTTTGTCCGCAGGTACGTATTCCCGGCAGGTAAGGCCATAATGCTTCCGCAGGCGAGGGTGTGAAGTGGGTTTGTACATGCCATTGGTGGCAGTGTGACTGGTACTCGCATCAAAAGAGTGTGGTCTGGGTGTTGGCCGTAAATTATACCATTTACTGCAGTAGTTTGTGGCGTGTGTAGTTATGGCTGATGCTGTAAGAGTGTTTGCGGGGTGCGTATTGGCCGTAATTGTTATTGTTTACAGGTATATACCTGTAAAAATGAAAACAATTAATAAGTTTGTTTTAAGGTATGAGCTGTGTTAACTTTGTTGTAGCAAGGATTGTACGACAGCTAGTATAGCGCCGCAAGCCAGTGGGGAGCTCAATCATTGGCCACGCGCGCAGGTAAACTGTGTGGCTAGGGTTGTTGTTCTGCAGTCGATTGCGGTAGCGTTATGCTGGGCTCGTTGCATGGTCGTCAGCAGGTATGTATTCCAGGCAGAATGGGCTGAGTTTTCAGACGAGTTTGTGCCCACCATTGTTGTAGGTATGTATTAGCTGGTACGTAAGGCATCGTTATTGCTTAGAGTTGACTTTATGTAGTAAATAAAACATAGAATAAAGGTATAATGTAATGTTCATTATTTCTATTAGTAATATATCTAGCAGTTCATTGAGATAATCATTTGCCATATTTGAGTGGAATCAGTTTGATGTTTTGTAGTTTAGTCGAGATTTTGAATGTATAGTTTAGTAGATCAAAATAAAGTATTAAAAAACAGATCGTATGGCTTTCATTTGAGTACAAAGTGTGTTGCATTGCGCAAGTTTAAAATGAAGATTTCTATTCAAGATATGTCTCAGGTTAATGTGTACGAAATAGTTTGTATAATATTCGAGTGAAATTAAATTGATAATTCCTAAGTTGATCACTGTTTTAAGTGTTATAGTTTAGTATTTTAAAGTAAAGTATTCATTAAAGAACGTTATAGCATTCAGTGGGATACAATATGTATTGCAAAAAGTAATGTGACTGAATGTTTTAATATGAATTAAGTAGTGTTGCAACTTAATGCAAAGTTTTCTTTTCGATATGGTTAATTTTAAATAACGTAACAGAAGATTTTTTATGAATAAAATGTAGTTGTAAACCAAATAAAGTTTTCTTTTCAATAAAGTTAATTTTAAGTTGACTGAATGTTTGATATGAATTAGGTAGTGTTGCAACTTAAAGTTAAGTGGCGTTGTAAACCAAGGTAAAGTTTTCTTTTCAATAAAGTAAATTTTAAGTAACATAACAGAGTGTTTTTATGTGAATTGAATAGTGTTATAAACCATTGTGTGTTTTTTTTTTTTTTTTTTTTTTAGTCATGTCAATTGGTTTATAATTTTTTTTTTTTTTTTTTCTCTCTTTCTTTTTAGTCATGTCAATTGGTTTGTAAATGTGTTTTTATGTGAATTGAATAGTGTTATAAACCATTGTGTGTTTTTTTTTTTTTTTTTTTTTTTAGTCATGTCAATTGGTTTATAATTTTTTTTTTTTTTTTTTCTCTCTTTCTTTTTAGTCATGTCAATTGGTTTGTAAATTTTTTTTTTTTTTTTTTTTTTTTTTTTTTTTTATGTATAGATTAATTTAATTTGGATTGAGTGGTGTAATGCGGTATCCGCGATCTTTGCGCAGCTGATAGGTGTGGTTATGGATTTGACTGTCTTGCAGTAGGGCACTGATGGCGTTGTACGTGGAGATGTTTTCACATTGGATTCCGATCCCGTATTGTATTATTTGGCGGCAAATCTGGCGCCAAATTTTCTTTTGCATTTGCAATGGAGTCGTTTGACAGTAAATTTGGCGCTAAAGGTTGTTGTGGTTGTTGTAATGCTGTCACTTTCGGCGGGAAAAATGGCGACTTGGCGCGAGATTCGCTCGTTGCTGCCTGTGACGTCATAGTTTTTGACAATTGTGATGGCGTGGGCGTCACCTTTGGCGTACAAAATGGCGTAGGAGTTTGAGATTCTGGCTTATGGGACATGATGTCCAATGGCTGTAGATCGTTGGATTCGTGTTGGCTGTCGCTAGCGCCCCCATGAATGATGCAAGAGGAGACTGTTAGATGTCCCAAGTCGAGACAGATGGTGAGCAGTCTGTGTCAGGTCGAGACAGGCCTCCATCAAGTGATGAGTCCCCTGTTTGGTGATAATTAGATGAATCATTAGTGGCATTTGACGCCATTTTTTCACTTTTGCACTTTTTAAGCTGTCTTCTAAGCTTCAAATTAAATTATTTTAAGTTTTAAGTTGTTTTTTAAGTTGTTTTTTTTTTTTTTTAAGTTTTAAGTTGTTTAAGTTGTTTTTTTTTTTTTAAGTTGTTTTAAGTTGTGTGCACGTTTAAGTTGTTTTTTAAGTTGTTTAAGTTTTTTTAAGTTGTTTTTTAAGTTGTTTAAGTTGTGTGCACGATAGTACACCATTTTTTTAAGTTGTTTTTAAGTTGTTTAAGTTGTTTTAAGTTGTGTGTTTAAGTTGTTTAAGTTGTTTTTTAAGTTGTTTTTAAGTTGTGTGCACGATAGTACACCATGGGGGTTCGCTCGCAACTAATGTTAGCCGCAGCTCGCCTTCTTTATTTGCGTCATTACTGTAGAGCAACATATGCAAATGTTATAGACCTAGGATTAGGTGGCAACATTGCCTATTATCTTAAGATTATTTTAAATTATTAGGGCAGGGTGGCAACCTTCCCTGTTAACATTACAGCATTGTGTCTGTAGAGACGATGTGGCAACTCTTTTGTTTACAAACAATGTTCTAGCAAATACAATTGAGAAAAATTAATATGAGTAAATTTACATTAATTAAACAAGGACTGATGTTAAAAGATGCTTTAGTGATGACTTCGTGGTTGGTCTGGAGTTTCAAGTCCGAGCTGGCAGTGTGAGTATGATCAAGATAACTGTGGAATAATTGTTGTTTGTTTCGCGCAGCAACTGGCGGAGCAGAGTCCATGTTTGGCGAGGCGCCTCGACCGGAAAAACAGTGACAGGCTTTGTAGGCAGGGATGCTGGCTCACATATTTGTGGTTGCATATGCGCGTAAGCACTAGTCATGCCGTCCGGCCAAGCGCACATTCCAATTTGTCGTCCTCTTTATAATCCTTGTGGGCTGCTACGCGAATGGCGAATATTGTGTGGGCAACGCTACGAGGTGGCGAGTATTCTGGTTGGCAGCATGCTGATGACGTGTTAACTTGTTGACGATGAGATGGATGTTATAATTGTGTTGTGGCATGGGGTTGCGAGGTCCATATTGGCAGAGTATAGGCGAGTGTTAGCTAAGTTGTGAATGCGCTTTGTACTTGACAATTTAGCATAGCTAGCATGTTAGCTAGGGAGTACACTGGCCGGCCGTGTGGGCAGGGATGCTGGCACACAATGAATTGTGGTTGCATGTGCCCAAGCGCAGCCAGGACTCACCAGCCTATGTGCAAGCCGCTCCACTCCAGATCTATGGGTTGTAGTGAGGTGCAGCAGAGGTGTGTTGAATGGCGAAGATTTTATAGGTGGCGATTATCCAGGTTGGCAGTAGTGATGATGTGTTAATAGCTTCGATGAGGCATGTGATGGTTGAGTATATGCGTGGAGTTGTAAGATGTTGACTTGGTTATGATGTGATATGTGCGCTGTGTAGGCTTTGTGCAGAGATTAAGCGACAAAACATGTCAGCCAAAACGTGCACTGGTCGGCTGCAGGCAGGGATGCTGGCACACAATGAATTGTGGTTGCATATGCCCTCCGCACGGCCAGGACGAAACGGCCTAAATGCAAGCCGCTCAGCTCCAGCTTAATGAGGTGATGGGTGTAGCTGCAGGTGCACTAAACAGACTCGTGTTTGTCCGCAGGTACGTATTCCCGGCAGGTAAGGCCATAATGCTTCCGCAGGCGAGGGTGTGAAGTGGGTTTGTACATGCCATTGGTGGCAGTGTGACTGGTACTCGCCTCAAAAGAGTGTGGTCTGCGTGTTGGCCGTAAATGATACCATTTACTGCAGTAGCTTGTGTAATTATGGCTGATGCTGTAAGAGTGTTTGCGGGGTGCGTATTGGCCGTAATTGTTATTGTTTACAGGTATGTATACCTGTAAAAATAAAAACAATTAATAAATTTGTTTTAAGGTATGAGCTGTGTTAACTTTGTTGTAGCAAGGATTGTGCGACAGCTAGTATAGCGCCTCAAGCCAGTGGGGAGCTCAATCATTGGCCACGCGCGCAGGTAAACTGTGTGGCTAGGGTTGTTGTTCTGCAGTCGATTGCGGTAGCGTTATGCTGGGCTCGTTGCATGGTCGCCAGCAGGTATGTATTCCAGGCAGAATGGGCTGAGTTTTCAGACGAGTTTGTGCCCGCCATTGTTGTAGGTATGTATTAGCTGGTACGTAAGGCATCGTTATTGCTTAGAGTTGACTTTATGTAGTAAATAAAACATAGAATAAAGGTACAATGTAATGTTTATTATTTCTATTAATAATATATCTAGCAGTGCATTGCGATAATCATTTGCCATATTTGAGTGGAATCAATTTGATGTTTTGTAATTTAGTCGAGATTTTGAATGTATAGTTTAGAAGATCAAAATAAAGTATTAAAAACAGATCGTATGGCTTTCATTTGAGTACAAAGTGTGTTGCATTGCGCAAGTTTAAAATGAAGATTTCTATTCAAGATATGTCACAGGTTAATGTGTACGAAATAGATTGTATAATATTCGAGTGAAATTAAATTGATAATTCCTAAGTTGATCACTGTTTTAAGTGTTATAGTTTAGTATTTTAAAGTAAAGTATTCATTAAAGAACGTTATAGCATTCAGTGGGATACAATATGTATTGCAAAAAGTAATGTGACTGAATGTTTTAATATGAATTAAGTAGTGTTGCAACTTAATGTAAAGTTTTCTTTTCGATATGGTTAATTTTAAATAACGTAACAAAAGATTTTATATGAATAAAATGTAATTGTAAACCAAATAAAGTTTTCTTTTCAATGAAGTTAATTTTAAGTTGACTGAATGTTTGATATGAATTGGGTAGTGTTGCAACTTAAAGTTTTCTTCTTAATAAAGTTAATTTAAATGACGTAATAGAAAAATTTATATGAGTTAAGTGGCGTTGTAAACCAAGGTAAAGTTTTCTTTTCAATAGAGTAAATTTTAAGTAACATAACAGAGTGTTTTTATGTGAATTGAATAGTGTTATAAACCATTGGGTATTTTTTTTTTTTTTTTTTTTTTTTTTCTTCTTCTTTTCATTTTTTTTTTTTATTTTAGTCATGTAAATTGGTTTATAATTTTTTTTTTTTTTTTTTTTTTTTTTTTTTTTTTTTAAATGTATTTTTTATATATATATTTAATTTGGTTTGGGATTTGGGATGAAGAGGGAGTGCAGTGCATTTAGCAGGTTGTCAATCTTGGCGTTCATTTCACTTGCGATCCGCGCGTTATTCTCCAGAGCCCGTAAGAGAGGTTGATCTCCCACATGCTCCTGCTTCTTGATTTGATGGGATTGAGTTGCGTTGTTGCAGGCTCATTGAGATTTTTCTTTTGAGGCTGTTTAGTGGTATGTGTTTGGTGTTCGTTGTGTTTTTTAACTTATGGGATTCTTGTTCTATTGGTGTGGTTGATGGATCAGTAAAGGTTGAATTGAGTTGTTGATTATTAGCTAGAGGTTTTGCATTTGCAATGGAGTCGTTTGACAGTAAATTTGGCGCTAAAGGTTGTCGTGGTTGTTGTAATGCTGTCACTTTCGGCGGGAAAAATGGCGACTTGGCGCGAGATTCGCTCGTTGCTGCCTGTGACGTCATAGTTTTTGACAATTGTGATGGCGTGGGCGTCACTTTTGGCGTACAAAATGGCGTAGGAGTTTGGGATTCTGGTTTATGGGACGTGATGTCTAATGGCTGTAGATCGTTGGATTCGTGTTGGCTGTCGCTAGCGCCCCCATGAGTGATGCAAGAGGAGCCTGTTAGAGAGGAGTTGTCCCAAGTCGAGACAGATGGTGAGCAATCTGCGTCAGGTCGAGACAGGCTTCCATCCAGTGATGAGTCCCCTGTTTGGGGATAATTAGATGAATTATTAGTGGCATTTGACGCCATTTTTTCACTTTTGAACTTTTTAAGTTGTTTAAGTTGTGTGCACTTTTAAGTTGTTTTTTTTAAGTTGTGTGTTTTAAGTTGTTAAGTTGTGTTTTTAAGTTGTTTTAAGTTGTTTTAAGTTGTTTTATTTAAGTTGTGTAAGTTTATTTTAAGTTGTGTTTTTTTAAGTTGTTTAAGTTGTTTAAGTTGTTTTTTAAGTTGTTTTTAAGTTGTTTTTTTTTTTTTTTTTTTTTAAGTTGTTTTAAGTTGTTTTTTTAAGTTGTTTTTTTTAAGTTTTTTTTAAGTTTTTAAGTTGTGTGCACGATAGTACATTTTTAAGTTGTTAAGTTGTTTTTTTAAGTTGTTTTAAGTTGTGTGCACGATAGTACACCATGGGGGTTCGCTCGCAACTAATGTTAGCCGCAGCTCGCCTTCTTTATTTGCGTCATTACTGTAGAGCAACATATGCAAATGTTATAGACCTAGGATTAGGTGGCAACATTGCCTATTATCTTAAGATTATTTTAAATTATTAGGGCAGGGTGGCAACCTTCCCTGTTAACATTACAGCATTGTGTCTGTAGAGACGATGTGGCAACTCTTTTGTTTACAAACAATGTTCTAGCAAATACAATTGAGAAAAATTAATATGAGTAAATTTACATTAATTAAACAAGGACTGATGTTAAAAGATGCTTTAGTGATGACTTCGTGGTTGGTCTGGAGTTTCAACTCCGAGCTGGCAGTGTGAGTATGATCAAGATAACTGTGGAATAATTGTTGTTTGTTTCGCGCAGCAACTGGCGGAGCAGAGTCCATGTTTGGCGAGGCGCCTCGACCGGAAAAACAGTGACAGGCTTTGTAGGCAGGGATGCTGGCTCACATATTTGTGGTTGCATATGCGCGTAAGCACTAGTCATGCCGTCTGGCCAAGCGCACATTCCAATTTGTCGTCCTCTTTATAATCCTTGTGGGCTGCTACGCGAATGGCGAATATTGTGTGGGCAACGCTACGAGGTGGCGAGTATTCTGGTTGGCAGCATGCTGATGACGTGTTAACTTGTTTTAAGTTGTGTGCACGATAGTACACCATGGGGGTTCGCTCGCAACTAATGTTAGCCGCAGCTCGCCTTCTTTATTTGCGTCATTACTGTAGAGCAACATATGCAAATGTTATAGACCTAGGATTAGGTGGCAACATTGCCTATTATCTTAAGATTATTTTAAATTATTAGGGCAGGGTGGCAACCTTCCCTGTTAACATTACAGCATTGTGTCTGTAGAGACGATGTGGCAACTCTTTTGTTTACAAACAATGTTCTAGCAAATACAATTGAGAAAAATTAATATGAGTAAATTTACATTAATTAAACAAGGACTGATGTTAAAAGATGCTTTAGTGATGACTTCGTGGTTGGTCTGGAGTTTCAAGTCCGAGCTGGCAGTGTGAGTATGATCAAGATAACTGTGGAATAATTGTTGTTTGTTTCGCGCAGCAACTGGCGGAGCAGAGTCCATGTTTGGCGAGGCGCCTCGACCGGAAAAACAGTGACAGGCTTTGTAGGCAGGGATGCTGGCTCACATATTTGTGGTTGCATATGCGCGTAAGCACTAGTCATGCCGTCCGGCCAAGCGCACATTCCAATTTGTCGTCCTCTTTATAATCCTTGTGGGCTGCTACGCGAATGGCGAATATTGTGTGGGCAACGCTACGAGGTGGCGAGTATTCTGGTTGGCAGCATGCTGATGACGTGTTAACTTGTTGACGATGAGATGGATGTTATAATTGTGTTGTGGCATGGGGTTGCGAGGTCCATATTGGCAGAGTATAGGCGAGTGTTAGCTAAGTTGTGAATGCGCTTTGTACTTGACAATTTAGCATAGCTAGCATGTTAGCTAGGGAGTACACTGGCCGGCCGTGTGGGCAGGGATGCTGGCACACAATGAATTGTGGTTGCATGTGCCCAAGCGCAGCCAGGACTCACCAGCCTATGTGCAAGCCGCTCCACTCCAGATCTATGGGTTGTAGTGAGGTGCAGCAGAGGTGTGTTGAATGGCGAAGATTTTATAGGTGGCGATTATCCAGGTTGGCAGTAGTGATGATGTGTTAATAGCTTCGATGAGGCATGTGATGGTTGAGTATATGCGTGGAGTTGTAAGATGTTGACTTGGTTATGATGTGATATGTGCGCTGTGTAGGCTTTGTGCAGAGATTAAGCGACAAAACATGTCAGCCAAAACGTGCACTGGTCGGCTGCAGGCAGGGATGCTGGCACACAATGAATTGTGGTTGCATATGCCCTCCGCACGGCCAGGACGAAACGGCCTAAATGCAAGCCGCTCAGCTCCAGCTTAATGAGGTGATGGGTGTAGCTGCAGGTGCACTAAACAGACTCGTGTTTGTCCGCAGGTACGTATTCCCGGCAGGTAAGGCCATAATGCTTCCGCAGGCGAGGGTGTGAAGTGGGTTTGTACATGCCATTGGTGGCAGTGTGACTGGTACTCGCCTCAAAAGAGTGTGGTCTGCGTGTTGGCCGTAAATGATACCATTTACTGCAGTAGCTTGTGTAATTATGGCTGATGCTGTAAGAGTGTTTGCGGGGTGCGTATTGGCCGTAATTGTTATTGTTTACAGGTATGTATACCTGTAAAAATAAAAACAATTAATAAATTTGTTTTAAGGTATGAGCTGTGTTAACTTTGTTGTAGCAAGGATTGTGCGACAGCTAGTATAGCGCCTCAAGCCAGTGGGGAGCTCAATCATTGGCCACGCGCGCAGGTAAACTGTGTGGCTAGGGTTGTTGTTCTGCAGTCGATTGCGGTAGCGTTATGCTGGGCTCGTTGCATGGTCGCCAGCAGGTATGTATTCCAGGCAGAATGGGCTGAGTTTTCAGACGAGTTTGTGCCCGCCATTGTTGTAGGTATGTATTAGCTGGTACGTAAGGCATCGTTATTGCTTAGAGTTGACTTTATGTAGTAAATAAAACATAGAATAAAGGTACAATGTAATGTTTATTATTTCTATTAATAATATATCTAGCAGTGCATTGCGATAATCATTTGCCATATTTGAGTGGAATCAATTTGATGTTTTGTAATTTAGTCGAGATTTTGAATGTATAGTTTAGAAGATCAAAATAAAGTATTAAAAACAGATCGTATGGCTTTCATTTGAGTACAAAGTGTGTTGCATTGCGCAAGTTTAAAATGAAGATTTCTATTCAAGATATGTCACAGGTTAATGTGTACGAAATAGATTGTATAATATTCGAGTGAAATTAAATTGATAATTCCTAAGTTGATCACTGTTTTAAGTGTTATAGTTTAGTATTTTAAAGTAAAGTATTCATTAAAGAACGTTATAGCATTCAGTGGGATACAATATGTATTGCAAAAAGTAATGTGACTGAATGTTTTAATATGAATTAAGTAGTGTTGCAACTTAATGTAAAGTTTTCTTTTCGATATGGTTAATTTTAAATAACGTAACAAAAGATTTTATATGAATAAAATGTAATTGTAAACCAAATAAAGTTTTCTTTTCAATGAAGTTAATTTTAAGTTGACTGAATGTTTGATATGAATTGGGTAGTGTTGCAACTTAAAGTTTTCTTCTTAATAAAGTTAATTTAAATGACGTAATAGAAAAATTTATATGAGTTAAGTGGCGTTGTAAACCAAGGTAAAGTTTTCTTTTCAATAGAGTAAATTTTAAGTAACATAACAGAGTGTTTTTATGTGAATTGAATAGTGTTATAAACCATTGGGTATTTTTTTTTTTTTTTTTTTTTTTTCTTGTTCTTCTTTTCATTTTTTTTTTTATTTTAGTCATGTAAATTGGTTTATAATTTTTTTTTTTTTTTTTTTTTTTTTTTTTTTTTTTAAATGTATTTTTTATATATATATTTAATTTGGTTTGGGATTTGGGATGAAGAGGGAGTGCAGTGCATTTAGCAGGTTGTCAATCTTGGCGTTCATTTCACTTGCGATCCGCGCGTTATTCTCCAGAGCCCGTAAGAGAGGTTGATCTCCCACATGCTCCTGCTTCTTGATTTGATGGGATTGAGTTGCGTTGTTGCAGGCTCATTGAGATTTTTCTTTTGAGGCTGTTTAGTGGTATGTGTTTGGTGTTCGTTGTGTTTTTTAACTTATGGGATTCTTGTTCTATTGGTGTGGTTGATGGATCAGTAAAGGTTGAATTGAGTTGTTGATTATTAGCTAGAGGTTTTGCATTTGCAATGGAGTCGTTTGACAGTAAATTTGGCGCTAAAGGTTGTCGTGGTTGTTGTAATGCTGTCACTTTCGGCGGGAAAAATGGCGACTTGGCGCGAGATTCGCTCGTTGCTGCCTGTGACGTCATAGTTTTTGACAATTGTGATGGCGTGGGCGTCACTTTTGGCGTACAAAATGGCGTAGGAGTTTGGGATTCTGGTTTATGGGACGTGATGTCTAATGGCTGTAGATCGTTGGATTCGTGTTGGCTGTCGCTAGCGCCCCCATGTTTAAGTTGTGTGCACGATAGTACACCATGGGGGTTCGCTCGCAACTAATGTTAGCCGCAGCTCGCCTTCTTTATTTGCGTCATTACTGTAGAGCAACATATGCAAATGTTATAGACCTAGGATTAGGTGGCAACATTGCCTATTATCTTAAGATTATTTTAAATTATTAGGGCAGGGTGGCAACCTTCCCTGTTAACATTACAGCATTGTGTCTGTAGAGACGATGTGGCAACTCTTTTGTTTACAAACAATGTTCTAGCAAATACAATTGAGAAAAATTAATATGAGTAAATTTACATTAATTAAACAAGGACTGATGTTAAAAGATGCTTTAGTGATGACTTCGTGGTTGGTCTGGAGTTTCAAGTCCGAGCTGGCAGTGTGAGTATGATCAAGATAACTGTGGAATAATTGTTGTTTGTTTCGCGCAGCAACTGGCGGAGCAGAGTCCATGTTTGGCGAGGCGCCTCGACCGGAAAAACAGTGACAGGCTTTGTAGGCAGGGATGCTGGCTCACATATTTGTGGTTGCATATGCGCGTAAGCACTAGTCATGCCGTCCGGCCAAGCGCACATTCCAATTTGTCGTCCTCTTTATAATCCTTGTGGGCTGCTACGCGAATGGCGAATATTGTGTGGGCAACGCTACGAGGTGGCGAGTATTCTGGTTGGCAGCATGCTGATGACGTGTTAACTTGTTGACGATGAGATGGATGTTATAATTGTGTTGTGGCATGGGGTTGCGAGGTCCATATTGGCAGAGTATAGGCGAGTGTTAGCTAAGTTGTGAATGCGCTTTGTACTTGACAATTTAGCATAGCTAGCATGTTAGCTAGGGAGTACACTGGCCGGCCGTGTGGGCAGGGATGCTGGCACACAATGAATTGTGGTTGCATGTGCCCAAGCGCAGCCAGGACTCACCAGCCTATGTGCAAGCCGCTCCACTCCAGATCTATGGGTTGTAGTGAGGTGCAGCAGAGGTGTGTTGAATGGCGAAGATTTTATAGGTGGCGATTATCCAGGTTGGCAGTAGTGATGATGTGTTAATAGCTTCGATGAGGCATGTGATGGTTGAGTATATGCGTGGAGTTGTAAGATGTTGACTTGGTTATGATGTGATATGTGCGCTGTGTAGGCTTTGTGCAGAGATTAAGCGACAAAACATGTCAGCCAAAACGTGCACTGGTCGGCTGCAGGCAGGGATGCTGGCACACAATGAATTGTGGTTGCATATGCCCTCCGCACGGCCAGGACGAAACGGCCTAAATGCAAGCCGCTCAGCTCCAGCTTAATGAGGTGATGGGTGTAGCTGCAGGTGCACTAAACAGACTCGTGTTTGTCCGCAGGTACGTATTCCCGGCAGGTAAGGCCATAATGCTTCCGCAGGCGAGGGTGTGAAGTGGGTTTGTACATGCCATTGGTGGCAGTGTGACTGGTACTCGCCTCAAAAGAGTGTGGTCTGCGTGTTGGCCGTAAATGATACCATTTACTGCAGTAGCTTGTGTAATTATGGCTGATGCTGTAAGAGTGTTTGCGGGGTGCGTATTGGCCGTAATTGTTATTGTTTACAGGTATGTATACCTGTAAAAATAAAAACAATTAATAAATTTGTTTTAAGGTATGAGCTGTGTTAACTTTGTTGTAGCAAGGATTGTGCGACAGCTAGTATAGCGCCTCAAGCCAGTGGGGAGCTCAATCATTGGCCACGCGCGCAGGTAAACTGTGTGGCTAGGGTTGTTGTTCTGCAGTCGATTGCGGTAGCGTTATGCTGGGCTCGTTGCATGGTCGCCAGCAGGTATGTATTCCAGGCAGAATGGGCTGAGTTTTCAGACGAGTTTGTGCCCGCCATTGTTGTAGGTATGTATTAGCTGGTACGTAAGGCATCGTTATTGCTTAGAGTTGACTTTATGTAGTAAATAAAACATAGAATAAAGGTACAATGTAATGTTTATTATTTCTATTAATAATATATCTAGCAGTGCATTGCGATAATCATTTGCCATATTTGAGTGGAATCAATTTGATGTTTTGTAATTTAGTCGAGATTTTGAATGTATAGTTTAGAAGATCAAAATAAAGTATTAAAAACAGATCGTATGGCTTTCATTTGAGTACAAAGTGTGTTGCATTGCGCAAGTTTAAAATGAAGATTTCTATTCAAGATATGTCACAGGTTAATGTGTACGAAATAGATTGTATAATATTCGAGTGAAATTAAATTGATAATTCCTAAGTTGATCACTGTTTTAAGTGTTATAGTTTAGTATTTTAAAGTAAAGTATTCATTAAAGAACGTTATAGCATTCAGTGGGATACAATATGTATTGCAAAAAGTAATGTGACTGAATGTTTTAATATGAATTAAGTAGTGTTGCAACTTAATGTAAAGTTTTCTTTTCGATATGGTTAATTTTAAATAACGTAACAAAAGATTTTATATGAATAAAATGTAATTGTAAACCAAATAAAGTTTTCTTTTCAATGAAGTTAATTTTAAGTTGACTGAATGTTTGATATGAATTGGGTAGTGTTGCAACTTAAAGTTTTCTTCTTAATAAAGTTAATTTAAATGACGTAATAGAAAAATTTATATGAGTTAAGTGGCGTTGTAAACCAAGGTAAAGTTTTCTTTTCAATAGAGTAAATTTTAAGTAACATAACAGAGTGTTTTTATGTGAATTGAATAGTGTTATAAACCATTGGGTATTTTTTTTTTTTTTTTTTTTTTTTTCTTCTTCTTCTTTTCATTTTTTTTTTTATTTTAGTCATGTAAATTGGTTTATAATTTTTTTTTTTTTTTTTTTTTTTTTTTTTTTTTTAAATGTATTTTTTATATATATATTTAATTTGGTTTGGGATTTGGGATGAAGAGGGAGTGCAGTGCATTTAGCAGGTTGTCAATCTTGGCGTTCATTTCACTTGCGATCCGCGCGTTATTCTCCAGAGCCCGTAAGAGAGGTTGATCTCCCACATGCTCCTGCTTCTTGATTTGATGGGATTGAGTTGCGTTGTTGCAGGCTCATTGAGATTTTTCTTTTGAGGCTGTTTAGTGGTATGTGTTTGGTGTTCGTTGTGTTTTTTAACTTATGGGATTCTTGTTCTATTGGTGTGGTTGATGGATCAGTAAAGGTTGAATTGAGTTGTTGATTATTAGCTAGAGGTTTTGCATTTGCAATGGAGTCGTTTGACAGTAAATTTGGCGCTAAAGGTTGTCGTGGTTGTTGTAATGCTGTCACTTTCGGCGGGAAAAATGGCGACTTGGCGCGAGATTCGCTCGTTGCTGCCTGTGACGTCATAGTTTTTGACAATTGTGATGGCGTGGGCGTCACTTTTGGCGTACAAAATGGCGTAGGAGTTTGGGATTCTGGTTTATGGGACGTGATGTCTAATGGCTGTAGATCGTTGGATTCGTGTTGGCTGTCGCTAGCGCCCCCATGAGTGATGCAAGAGGAGCCTGTTAGAGAGGAGTTGTCCCAAGTCGAGACAGATGGTGAGCAATCTGCGTCAGGTCGAGACAGGCTTCCATCCAGTGATGAGTCCCCTGTTTGGGGATAATTAGATGAATTATTAGTGGCATTTGACGCCATTTTTTCACTTTTGAACTTTTTAAGTTGTTTAAGTTGTGTGCACTTTTAAGTTGTTTTTTTTAAGTTGTGTGTTTTAAGTTGTTAAGTTGTGTTTTTAAGTTGTTTTAAGTTGTTTTAAGTTGTTTTATTTAAGTTGTGTAAGTTTATTTTAAGTTGTGTTTTTTTAAGTTGTTTAAGTTGTTTAAGTTGTTTTTTAAGTTGTTTTTAAGTTGTTTTTTTTTTTTTTTTTTTTTAAGTTGTTTTAAGTTGTTTTTTTAAGTTGTTTTTTTTAAGTTTTTTTTAAGTTTTTAAGTTGTGTGCACGATAGTACATTTTTAAGTTTTTAAGTTGTGTGCACGATAGTACACCATGGGGGTTCGCTCGCAACTAATGTTAGCCGCAGCTCGCCTTCTTTATTTGCGTCATTACTGTAGAGCAACATATGCAAATGTTATAGACCTAGGACTAGGTGGCAACATTGCCTATTATCTTAAGATTATTTTAAATTATTAGGGCAGGGTGGTAACCTTCCCTGTTAACATTACAGCATTGTGTCTGTAGAGACGATGTGGCAACTCTTTTGTTTACAAACAATGTTTTAGCAAATACAATTGAGAAAAATTAATATGAATAAATTTACATTAATTAAACAAGGACTGATGTTAAAAGATGCTTTGGTGATGACTTCGTGGTTGGTCTGGAGTTTCAAGTCCGAGCTGGCAGTGTGAGTATGATCAAGATAACTGTGGAATAATTGTTGTTTGTTTCGCGCAGCAACTGGCGGAGCAGAGTCCATGTTTGGCGAGGCGCCTCGACCGGAAAAACAGTGACAGGCTTTGCAGGCAGGGATGCTGGCTCACATATTTGTGGTTGCATATGCGCGTAAGCACTAGTCATGCCGTCTGGCCATGCGCACATTCCAATTTGTCGTCCTCTTTATAATCCTTGTGGGCTGCTACGCGAATGGCGAATATTGTGTGGGCAACGCTACGAGGTGGCGAGTATTCTGGTTGGCAGCATGCTGATGACGTGTTAACTTGTTGACGATGAGATGGATGTTATAATTGTGTTGTGGCATGGAGTTGCGAGGTCCATATTGGCAGAGTATAGGCGAGTGTTAGCTAAGTTGTGAATGCGCTTTGTACTTGACAGTTTAGCATAGCTAGCATGTTAGCTAGGGAGTACACTGGCCGGCCGTGTGGGCAGGGATGCTGGCACACAATGAATTGTGGTTGCATGTGCCCAAGCGCAGCCAGGACTCACCAGCCATGTGCAAGCCGCTCCACTCCAGATCTATGGGTTGCAATGAGGTGCAGCAGAGGTGTGTTGAATGGCGAAGATTTTACAGGTGGCGATTATCCAGGTTGGCAGTAGTGATGATGTGTTAGTAGCTTTGATGAGGCATGTGATGGTTGAGTATATGCGTGGAGTTGTAAGATGTTGACTTGGTTGTGATGTGATATGTGCGCTGTGTAGGCTTTGTGCAGAGCTTAAGCGACAAAACATGTCAGCCAGAACGTGCACTGGTCGGCTGCAGGCAGGGATGCTGGCACACAATGAATTGTGGTTGCATATGCCCTCCGCACGGCCAGGACGAAACGGCCTAAATGCAAGCCGCTCAGCTCCAGCTTAATGAGGTGATGGGTGTAGCTGCAAGTGCACTAAACAGACTCGTGTTTGTCCGCAGGTACGTATTCCCGGCAGGTAAGGCCATAATGCTTCCTCAGGCGAGGGTGTGAAGTGGGTTTGTACATGCCATTGGTGGCAGTGTGACTGGTACTCGCCTCAAAAGTGTGGTCTGCGTGTTGGCCGTAAATGATACCATTTACTGCAGTAGCTTGTGGCGTGTGTAATTATGGCTGATGCTGTAAGAGTGTTTGCGGGGTGCGTATTGGCCGTAATTGTTATTGTTTACAGGTATGTATACCTGTAAAAATAAAAACAATTAATAAATTTGTTTTAAGGTATGAGCTGTGTTAACTTTGTTGTAGCAAAAATTGTGCGACAGCTAGTATAGCGCCGCAAGCCAGTGGGGAGCTCAATCATTGGCCACGCGCGCAGGTAAACTGTGTGGCTAGGGTTGTTGTTCTGCAGTCGATTGCGGTAGCGTTATGCTGGGCTCGTTGCATGGTCGTCAGCAGGTATGTATTCCAGGCAGAATGTGCTGAGTTTTCAGACGAGTTTGTGCCCACCATTGTTGTAGGTATGTATTAGCTGGTACGTAAGGCATCGTTGTTGCTTAGAGTTGACTTTATGTAGTAAATAAAACATAGAATAAAGGTACAATGTAATGTTTATTATTTCTATTAATAATATATCTAGCAGTGCATTGCGATAATCATTTGCCATATTTGAGTGGAATCAATTTGATGTTTTGTGGTTTAGTCGAGATTTTGAATGTATAGTTTAGAAGATCAAAATAAAGTATTAAAAACAGATCGTATGGCTTTCATTTGAGTACAAAGTGTGTTGCATTGCGCAAGTTTAAAATGAAGATTTCTATTCAAGATATGTCTCAGGTTAATGTGTACGAAATAGTTTGTATAATATTCGAGTGAAATTAAATTGATAATTCCTAAGTTGATCACTGTTTTAAGTGTTATAGTTTTTTTAAGTTGTGTGCACGATAGTACACCATGGGGGTTCGCTCGCAACTAATGTTAGCCGCAGCTCGCCTTCTTTATTTGCGTCATTACTGTAGAGCAACATATGCAAATGTTATAGACCTAGGATTAGGTGGCAACATTGCCTATTATCTTAAGATTATTTTAAATTATTAGGGCAGGGTGGCAACCTTCCCTGTTAACATTACAGCATTGTGTCTGTAGAGACGATGTGGCAACTCTTTTGTTTACAAACAATGTTCTAGCAAATACAATTGAGAAAAATTAATATGAATAAATTTACATTAATTAAACAAGGACTGATGTTAAAAGATGCTTTAGTGATGACTTCGTGGTTGGTCTGGAGTTTCAAGTCCGAGCTGGCAGTGTGAGTATGATCAAGATAACTGTGGAATAATTGTTGTTTGTTTCGCGCAGCAACTGGCGGAGCAGAGTCCATGTTTGGCGAGGCGCCTCGACCGGAAAAACAGTGACAGGCTTTGTAGGCAGGGATGCTGGCTCACATATTTGTGGTTGCATATGCGCGTAAGCACTAGTCATGCCGTCTGGCCAAGCGCACATTCCAATTTGTCGTCCTCTTTATAATCCTTGTGGGCTGCTACGCGAATGGCGAATATTGTGTGGGCAACGCTACGAGGTGGCGAGTATTCTGGTTGGCAGCATGCTGATGACGTGTTAACTTGTTGACGATGAGATGGATGTTATAATTGTGTTGTGGCATGGAGTTGCGAGGTCCATATTGGCAGAGTATAGGCGAGTGTTAGCTAAGTTGTGAATGCGCTTTGTACTTGACAATTTAGCATAGCTAGCATGTTAGCTAGGGAGTACACTGGCCGGCCGTGTGGGCAGGGATGCTGGCACACAATGAATTGTGGTTGCATGTGCCCAAGCGCGGCCAGGACTCACCAGCCTATGTGCAAGCCGCTCCACTCCAGATCTATGGGTTGTAGTGAGGTGCAGCAGAGGTGTGTTGAATGGCGAAGATTTTATAGGTGGCGATTATCCAGGTTGGCAGTAGTGATGATATGTTAATAGCTTCGATGAGGCATGTGATGGTTGAGTATGTGCGTGGAGTTGTAAGATGTTGACTTGGTTATGATGTGATATGTGCGCTGTGTAGGCTTTGTGCAGAGATTAAGCGACAAAACATGTCAGCCAAAACGTGCACTGGTCGGCTGCAGGCAGGGATGCTGGCACACAATGAATTGTGGTTGCATATGCCCTCCGCACGGCCAGGACGAAACGGCCTAAATGCAAGCCGCTCAGCTCCAGCTTAATGAGGTGATGGGTGTAGCTGCAAGTGCACTAAACAGACTCGTGTTTGTCCGCAGGTACGTATTCCCGGCAGGTAAGGCCATAATGCTTCCGCAGGCGAGGGTGTGAAGTGGGTTTGTACATGCCATTGGTGGCAGTGTGACTGGTACTCGCCTCAAAAGAGTGTGGTCTGCGTGTTGGCCGTAAATGATACCATTTACTGCAGTAGCTTGTGTAATTATGGCTGATGCTGTAAGAGTGTTTGCGGGGTGCGTATTGGCCGTAATTGTTATTGTTTACAGGTATGTATACCTGTAAAAATAAAAACAATTAATAAATTTGTTTTAAGGTATGAGCTGTGTTAACTTTGTTGTAGCAAGGATTGTGCGACAGCTAGTATAGCGCCTCAAGCCAGTGGGGAGCTCAATCATTGGCCACGCGCGCAGGTAAGCTGTGTGGCTAGGGTTGTTGTTCTGCAGTCGATTGTGGTAGCGTTATGCTGGGCTCGTTGCATGGTCGCCAGCAGGTATGTATTCCAGGCAGAATGGGCTGAGTTTTCAGACGAGTTTGTGCCCGCCATTGTTGTAGGTATGTATTAGCTGGTACGTAAGGCATCGTTATTGCTTAGAGTTGACTTTATGTAGTAAATAAAACATAACAAAGGTACATAATAAAGGTACAATGTAATGTTTATTATTTCTATTAATAATATATCTAGCAGTGCATTGCGATAATCATTTACCATATTTGAGTGGAATCAATTTGATGTTTTGTAGTTTAGTCGAGATTTTGAATGTATAGTTTAGAAGATCAAAATAAAGTATTAAAAACAGATCGTATGGCTTTCATTTGAGTACAAAGTGTGTTGCATTGCGCAAGTTTAAAATGATGATTTCTATTCAAGATATGTCACAGGTTAATGTGTACGAAATAGATTGTATAATATTCGAGTGAAATTAAATTGATAATTCCTAAGTTGATCACTGTTTTAAGTGTTATAGTTTAGTATTTTAAAGTAAAGTATTCATTAAAGAACGTTATAGCATTCAGTGGGATACAATATGTATTGCAAAAAGTAATGTGACTGAATGTTTTAATATGAATTAAGTAGTGTTGCAACTTAATGTAAAGTTTTCTTTTCGATATGGTTAATTTTAAATAACGTAACAAAAGATTTTATATGAATAAAATGTAATTGTAAACCAAATAAAGTTTTCTTTTCAATGAAGTTAATTTTAAGTTGACTGAATGTTTGATATGAATTGGGTAGTGTTGCAACTTAAAGTTTTCTTCTTAATAAAGTTAATTTAAGTGACGTAATAGAAAAATTTATATGAGTTAAGTGGCGTTGTAAACCAAGGTAAAGTTTTCTTTTCAATAGAGTAAATTTTAAGTAACATAACAGAGTGTTTTTATGTGAATTGAATAGTGTTATAAACCATTGGGTATTTTTTTTTTTTTTTTTTTCTTCTTCTTCTTTTCATTTTTTTTTTTTATTTTAGTCATGTCAATTGGTTTATAATTTTTTTTTTTTTTTTTTTTTTTTTTTTTTTTTTAATGTATTTTTTATATATATATTTAATTTGGTTTGGGATTTGGGATGAAGAGGGAGTGCAGTGCATTTAGCAGGTTGTCAATCTTGGCGTTCATTTCACTTGCGATCCGCGCGTTATTCTCCAGAGCCCGTAAGAGAGGTTGATCTCCCACATGCTCCTGCTTCTTGATTTGATGGGATTGACTTGCGTTGTTGCAGGCTCATTGAGATTTTTCTTTTGAGGCTGTTTAGTGGTATGTGTTTGGTGGTCGTTGTGTTTTTTAACTTATGGGATTCTTGTTCTATTGGTGTGGTTGATGGATCAGTAAAGGTTGAATTGAGTTGTTGATTATTAGCTAGAGGTTTTGCATTTGCAATGGAGTCGTTTGACAGTAAATTTGGCGCTAAAGGTTGTCGTGGTTGTTGTAATGCTGTCACTTTCGGCGGGAAAAATGGCGACTTGGCGCGAGATTCGCTCGTTGCTGCCTGTGACGTCATAGTTTTTGACAATTGTGATGGCGTGGGCGTCACTTTTGGCGTACAAAATGGCGTAGGAGTTTGGGATTCTGGTTTATGGGACGTGATGTCTAATGGCTGTAGATCGTTGGATTCGTGTTGGCTGTCGCTAGCGCCCCCATGAGTGATGCAAGAGGAGCCTGTTAGAGAGGAGTTGTCCCAAGTCGAGACAGATGGTGAGCAATCTGCGTCAGGTCGAGACAGGCTTCCATCCAGTGATGAGTCCCCTGTTTGGGGATAATTAGATGAATTATTAGTGGCATTTGACGCCATTTTTTCACTTTTGAACTTTTTAAGTTGTTTAAGTTGTGTGCACTTTTAAGTTGTTTTTTAAGTTTTTTTAAGTTTTTAAGTTGTTTTTTTTTAAGTTGTTTTTAAGTTGTTTTTAAGTTGTGTTTTTTTAAGTTGTTTAAGTTGTTTTTTTTAAGTTGTTTAAGTTGTTTTAAGTTGTTTTAAGTTTTTAAGTTTTTTAAGTTTTAATTTTTTAAATTGTTTAAGTTGTTTTAAGTTGTGTGCACGATAGTACACCATGGGGGTTCGCTCGCAACTAATGTTAGCCGCAGCTCGCCTTCTTTATTTGCGTCATTACTGTAGAGCAACATATGCAAATGTTATAGACCTAGGATTAGGTGGCAACATTGCCTATTATCTTAAGATTATTTTAAATTATTAGGGCAGGGTGGCAACCTTCCCTGTTAACATTACAGCATTGTGTCTGTAGAGACGATGTGGCAACTCTTTTGTTTACAAACAATGTTCTAGCAAATACAATTGAGAAAAATTAATATGAGTAAATTTACATTAATTAAACAAGGACTGATGTTAAAAGATGCTTTAGTGATGACTTCGTGGTTGGTCTGGAGTTTCAAGTCCGAGCTGGCAGTGTGAGTATGATCAAGATAACTGTGGAATAATTGTTGTTTGTTTCGCGCAGCAACTGGCGGAGCAGAGTCCATGTTTGGCGAGGCGCCTCGACCGGAAAAACAGTGACAGGCTTTGTAGGCAGGGATGCTGGCTCACATATTTGTGGTTGCATATGCGCGTAAGCACTAGTCATGCCGTCCGGCCAAGCGCACATTCCAATTTGTCGTCCTCTTTATAATCCTTGTGGGCTGCTACGCGAATGGCGAATATTGTGTGGGCAACGCTACGAGGTGGCGAGTATTCTGGTTGGCAGCATGCTGATGACGTGTTAACTTGTTGACGATGAGATGGATGTTATAATTGTGTTGTGGCATGGGGTTGCGAGGTCCATATTGGCAGAGTATAGGCGAGTGTTAGCTAAGTTGTGAATGCGCTTTGTACTTGACAATTTAGCATAGCTAGCATGTTAGCTAGGGAGTACACTGGCCGGCCGTGTGGGCAGGGATGCTGGCACACAATGAATTGTGGTTGCATGTGCCCAAGCGCAGCCAGGACTCACCAGCCTATGTGCAAGCCGCTCCACTCCAGATCTATGGGTTGTAGTGAGGTGCAGCAGAGGTGTGTTGAATGGCGAAGATTTTATAGGTGGCGATTATCCAGGTTGGCAGTAGTGATGATGTGGTGAGTATGATCAAGATAACTGTGGAATAATTGTTGTTTGTTTCGGCGCAGCAACTGGCGGAGCAGAGTCCATGTTTGGCGAGGCGCTCGACCGGAAAAACAGTGACAGGCTTTGTAGGCAGGGATGCTGGCTCACATATTTGTGGTTGCATATGCGCGTAAGCACTAGTCATGTGCTCGTCCGGCCAAGCGCACATTCCAATTTGTCGTCCTCTTTATAATCCTTGTGGGCCGCTACGCGAATGGCTATTGTGTGGGCAACGCTACGAGGTGGCGAGTATTCTGGTTGGCAGCATGCTGATGACGTGTTAACTTGTTGACGATGATGGATGTTATAATTGTGTTGTGGCATGGGGTTGCGAGGTCCATGTTGGCAGAGTATAGGCGAGTGTTAGCCAAGTTGTGAATGCGCTTTGTACTTGACAATTTAGCATAGTTAGCATGTTAGCTAGGGAGTACACTGGCCGGCCGTGTGGGCAGGGATGCTGGCACACAATGAATTGTGGTTGCATAGTGCCTAAGCGCAGCCAGGACTCACCAGCCTATGTGCAAGCCGCTCCACTCCAGATCTATGGGTTGTAGTGAGGTGCAGCAGAGGTGTGTTGAATGGCGAAGATTTTATAGGTGGCGATTATCCAGGTTGGCAGTAGTGATGATGTGTTAATAGCTTCGATGAGGCATATGATGGTTGAGTATATGCGTGGAGTTGTAAGATGTTGACTTGGTTATGATGTGATATGTGCGCTGTGTAGGCTTTGTGCAGAGATTAAGCGACAAAACATGTCAGCCAAAAACGTGCACTGGTCGGCTGCAGGCAGGGATGCTGGCACACAATGAAGTGTGGTTGCATATGCCCTCCGCATGGCCAGGACGAAACGGCCTAAATGCAAGCCGCTCAGCTCCAGCTTAATGAGGTGATGGGTGTAGCCGCAGGTGCACTAAACAGACTCGTGTTTGTCCGCAGGTACGTATTCCCGGCAGGTAAGGCCATAATGCTTCCGCAGGCGAGGGTGTGAAGGGGTTTGTACATGCCATTGGTGGCAGTGTGACTGGTACTCGCCTCAAAAGAGTGTGGTCTGCGTGTTGGCCGTAAATGATACCATTTTACTGCAGTAGCTCTGTGTAATTATGGCTGATGCTGTAAGAGTGTTTGCGGGGTGCGTATTGGCCGTAATTATTACTGTTTACAGGTATGTATACCTGTAAAAATAAAAACAATTAATAAATTTGTTTTAAGGTATGAGCTGTGTTAACTTTGTTGTAGCAAGGATTGTGCGACAGCTAGTATAGCGCCTCAAGCCAGTGGGGAGCTCAATCATTGGCCACGCGCTCAGGTCAAACTGTGTGGCTAGGGTTGTTGTTCTGCAGTCGATTGCGGTAGCGTTATGCTGGGCTCGTTGCATGGTCGCCAGCAGGTATGTATTCCAGGCAGAATGGGCTGAGTTTTCAGACGAGTTTGTGCCCGCCATTGTTGTAGGTATGTATTAGCTGGTACGTAAGGCATCGTTATTGCTTAGAGTTGACTTTATGTAGTAAATAAAACATAGAATAAAGGTACAATGTAATGTTTATTATTTCTATTAATAATATATCTAGCAGTGCATTGCGATAATCATTTGCCATATTTGAGTGGAATCAATTTGATGTTTTGTAGTTTAGTCGAGATTTTGAATGTATAGTTTAGAAGATCAAAATAAAGTATTAAAAACAGATCGTATGGCTTTCATTTGAGTACAAAGTGTGTTGCATTGCGCAAGTTTAAAATGAAGATTTCTATTCAAGATATGTCTCAGGTTAATGTGTACGAAATAGTTTGTATAATATTCGAGTGAAATTAAATTGATAATTCCTAAGTTGATCACTGTTTTAAGTGTTATAGTTTAGTATTTTAAAGTAAAGTATTCATTAAAGAACGTTATAGCATTCAGTGGGATACAATATGTATTGCGAAAAGTAATGTGACTGAATGTTTTAATATGAATTAAGTAGTGTTGCAACTTAATGTAAAGTTTTCTTTTCGATATGGTTAATTTTAAATAACGTAACAAAAGATTTTATATGAATAAAATGTAATTGTAAACCAAATAAAGTTTTCTTTTCAAAAGTTAATTTTAAGTTGACTGAATGTTTGATATGAATTGGGTAGTGTTGCAACTTAAAGTTTTCTTCTTAATAAAGTTAATTTAAATGACGTA